>VZTG01002916.1:673249-709661 GCA_013397845.1 Melanocharis versteri | reverse complement strand
TTTTTTTTTTTTTTTTGAATAGTGGTCACATTTCTTGAGCTGAATAAAAATGAAAGCAAAAGGAACTTTAATTAATGGGATGCCTTTTGATTTGTAGAGCAAAACTGCCAGAGCAGATGTACCAGCAAAGAGGATTAGATTGTCCCTTCTCTGACGCACTGAAAATTTCTTTTTCCTCTTGTAGTAACCCCCATTGAGGAGAGGCTGTCTTTAGTGTCTAAAATTCAGCACTGCTAAAGAAACTGTTGTATTTGGGTACAATGGGCAGCTCTCACAAGACTAGACAGAATATGTGAGGAGAGAGCTAATATTCCTTTAAATCCAAGGTTGATTCCACTTCAGTATTTAGAAAAGGCTAAATAAAAGAGAATTTCTAAGTCTGAGTTCTTTCAAGTCTCATCAAATATGTATTAAAGTGAATCCTGAAGCAGTCATGATGAATGTTCATCCTTTTTAAAAGGCTGAAATAGCTTAAAGAAAGAATCTTGAATTTGTTTTTAATTTATATTAGTCCATCAATTCACCTCTTTCTGAGATCTTTGGCTTAAGTTCACCTTTGAGCAAGGTGGAATCATGAAGTGCGAATGCAACTGATGAATTTTATACACACAAACTAAGCCTAATTAACAAATTCCTTAGGTGTTTGATTTTTAAATATTTTAAATGGCAGTTTTAAAACTCTAGTTTGAAGATAAACAGATCTCTGCTTCACTTCTATTTATTTGACTTCCTTTGCACCAGCTTGTGAGATAAGGTGTATATTAAAAATTCTTTTTATCTAGTGCTTGCTTAGGTTCATTTTGAGTTCCTTCTGTATTGAGAAAAAGCAAAAACAATCCAAATAGATTGCATTGGAAATACATAAATGGCTCAGCAGTGGACATGCTAAGGTGGTGAATGTACAGAAGCCTAATTTATCCAAAGAGAAACTAAATGGCTGCAGAAATCAAAATAAATACTTAAATGTTGGGGGTTTTTTTCATATATTATATTCCACCTATAAACAACACCCATCTACTAAAGCAAATGTGTGCACAAAAAAGAGGGGCAATGATGCATTTTTCAGGCTACAGTGCTTGTTTCTCGTCTTTTTGGATCACTCCTGAAATGGAACAGGCACACAGGGCTTCAGTTTACATTTTCCTTCCTTTCCAAGATATAGTAACTCTGGCCTACATATACTCCTGCCTTAGTCAAAGGCTAACCTCGATGTAAGCCTTTGTGAGGATGTGTCCCAAGCCATGATCTTGTTACTTACTGGTTGGGTAAGTGATAAAAATTACTTTCGATACACCGTTTCCATCATGTTTACTTGCCCAGAACAGTTTCTACTGCCAAGTGTCAAACAAAAATCAAAGCCCCAATGTTTCCTTTTGTTAAAAAAGGCTTCTTCTGGTGCAGAACTTGGCCATGCATTGCTCTCCCACTGGGTAAGTTACTACATTGTTTAGGCTATGATCCTGACAAGTTCAAGTCCTAAGGAAACATTTTGAATGTGCTTTTTCTTCTTGCAAATCACAGTATAGATTAAACTTGGCATAACACTCCTGCTGCTACTGTAGTGTCAGAAGCTTTATATCGGCATCACAAGTATGTGCAGCACCAGAGACCCATACCTCAACAGTGCACACATCATTGCCAAGGACTTTCATTTAGCCAACTGTAAACCTTGTAGAACACAAATCAAAACTCTGTAAACTGGCAAATCAAGCCACCAACTTTATAAAGCTATTGAGTTCTTTTACCAAACTCTCCAACATCTAGGCTCTGGATGGGATCCTGTGATGGTATGACCAGCATACCATTAGACAACTCATCTCAAGGAAAGGGCTTACCAACATCAGCTGTTTCCCGTGTGTGCCTATTTAATCCACAGTCCTTTCTTCCACACTTATTTTACGTAAAAACAGTGGGTAAAAATCAGCACATGGCTATTTACCAGGGGTGCACTGCTCTTCCCCTCCCAGCAGGAAATTGCCTGGTTGGATATTCAGCTGCTGACCCTTACACCCAGCCTTGATATACAGGGCAAAAAAAAACCAAAAGAAAAGGGCAGGAGCTTAAGAGTGTTACCTTTCAGCAAAAAAAAAGATGGATATTCTATAAAAATTTTATGTCCTCTGGACAACTGATCCCTAAAATGTCCATTCTAAAACTAGTCAGGTCATTACAGCATAGACATTCCACCACCCTGTAAAAAAAGTCCAAGATTGGCAGAGACAGGGATTGCAGTTCATATAGTGCACAGAAGCAAAGAACAAATATGTAGACTCATTTTAAGATGTTAATAACGTAATTACTAACAAAATTGTGGCTGTGAAGTGATGGCGTACTAAAACGGTGATAACGATGAGAAGCAGAAGGTTCAGGCAGAGACTGAATTTTCGTTTTCCATAGAATTTGCTATATGTCCCTAAGATTCTGTTCTAGTTTATTCCTCTTTCATTTCCAGTATGAATTCCCATGTACAATTTTATGGTGGATGTTTCAAATTTTATTTTAATACAGTATATATTATTCATGAACATAAAGATAGATTGGCTATAAAACTGTGCTTTTGTTTGTTTATCTGTAAGTATAACATTTATTAGGAAGGAAGACATAGCTTTATAATATCCAGCTACTGAAAGACCAACAAAACATGTCCTCCTTTATACTGGTTTTGTTACATACATAGTGACAGAACTAAACCCAGTGTTTTTGGGCTTGTGCATGGAAATTGAATTAGAAACAGAATGTAGTGTGAATGAGTTTATCACAGTCACATTTCTATGACAGCATTACAAACACTTTAGTTGCACTTGCTGTGTAATTAAATTCATGATTCATCTTGTTTTGTTAAATTACATTCATGTCTACATATGCAAAGACCTGATTCTTTTCCTTTTTTCTTTTTAATTCTGGAGCAGAGTTAAGATGGAGCCAGTTAAACCAATGCTTACTTATGAAGCACTACACTAATTCTTTGTTCTTTGTACTTTTTATTTTTTTAGCTATATCTTTCTCAGTTTGTAATAAATGCACTGCTCTACTCCAATACCTTAGCTCTGATATCACGATTTTTTTTTAATGTACAGCATTATTTGTTATACTTACGAAATGTAAGATAAGGTAAAAAATTATCTTGCTACTGATAAGTTAACGCAGCATCTAGTGATAGAGTAATGCAGCCCCTTTGTGTTCCCATGTGTTTCTCCAATTAATGCTCACTTGTGGTAGTCTAAATACTAAGCAAGATTTCTTCTCCCTTAAGCATCCCTCAAAAACTTGCCCTATCTGGTTTCTTTATACTCAGCCCCATCCCAGTCTTATTGCCAGCATATCTCTATGAAACAAATTCCAGAGATTTCAATTCACTCTTAAGCCCAAGCCCCATACAGTTATAGTTCCATCATATATCTAAAATACAGAATATTCTAATTGATTCTGAAATTACCCATTCCGCAATTCATGCCATAGCTGCTAAAATAGACTTCTGTAATATATCCTACTGTTTTTCTTTCACTCCTCCCATCAAACACAGCTCTGCAGGTTTTGTGTTTATAGCCTGAGAACTAAGAGGTAGGTAATTTGTGTGTTATATTATTTGATTCAGACACTATCCTTGATAATTCCTGCGTCTTGCCAGGAATCAGAAAAAAGTTGACCATTAGACCTGTACCAGAGGTGTTCCTTCCTCCTTACTCTGTGTGACATGAGAATGATTAGCAAACTAAGACTACCCCTCTCCAGCTGCATAGTCTCAGCATGACCACTGGTAAGTGAAGAGACATCAAACAGACGTGGAAATGTGCATCCACGGAAAAAACTTCACAGTGGCTCTGGCTATGATCTTCAAATCAATTTGCAAAACACAGTCAAATGTTACCCCATGAACAGCGAGATATCGAGGCAGGGCTACAAAAGCAGCTTTTGAAGGCTGCTGTCCTCAGTCGCTTAGGCAGAGTGGGGCAAAACAGAAATGTTCAAGAAGGAGAGAGGATGTGGGCAGAAATACCCAGGTTGAGGCAGAAGTAGTAAGTGAGAGAGTGAAGGTGTTTTACCACAAGAAAGAAAAACAAAGCGGGTGGGAGAAAGATCAGAGATCCAATTGTGTTGCTGTGTGACGGCAAGACACAGAGGAACAACATGAAGCTCTTTGCCATGCACAGCTCCTCTCAAATACTGCAGTAGGAGGGCTAATATACTGTTTGGATATTGAATAGTGTATTCCACTACCCTTTTTAATGGACAACGAACCCAAATGAGGCATGCAATTCAGGCACTTCCACTTCGGGTGCCTGCCAACAGTAGAAGGGAGCAGAAGATGAACACCTGAAAGGGGAAGGGTTCTGTCCCTCTACCCAGAAAACATCATTTTCGCTCACCTTCTGCACACTGCACAGCCCTCTGCACCATGCAGCTTCGAGGGAGCCGAGTACACTGGTATCCAGGACACCACAGCACTGGGGAGCTGGTCACCCTGCAATAGGGTCTGAATGAAATCAAATCTGCCTCAGACAAAGAAGACTTGGCTTCAGGGTTTCCTGTTTCCAAGAATAAATGGCAGTGTATGATGCAGAGGACATGACTGCTGGTTAAGGTTCACGGTGGGAAATAGTTACCTGTCACCTCTGCATGAGGGTAGGTGAGTGTCAAGAAGGTTTTTAGAAGCTTTCCTTCAATGGCATGACTAGGAAGATTAGTGTTTAAGGGGCTAGGTAGCTAGCTAGGCTGAAAAGATGTTACCCTGTTTCAACTGTCTTTCACAAATAAAGTTTTATTTCTATTTTTCACAAGATCCAATTCTGACAACTTAAGTGTCATTGAATAATCCCCTTGAATTGTGAACAAATCCATCAAAATCAATTGAATTTTCTCACATACTGAGGTTGAATTCAATATAACCCAGAGTAACAGAGTCATGGTCTTCAAGAAAATATGATTCACTCTGTTACTTCCCCCCCCCCCAAAACAAACAAACAAATGAACAAAACAAAAACAAAAACCCCACTTATCATAGACTTTCTGTTATCGAATCTTCTTCTTTTTAAAGGTCAATTATTCTGCAAAATGTGTCTTAAAAGAATTCTGTCATTTTCAAAATTTGCAGTTGCCATAAGGCTACTTTATATCCCTGCATGAAAGGTCAGGAGAGATTCTAAATTGGTATCAACTGGCAAAAATCCATGTCCTTCCATGGAGCTGAATCTATTTACATCAAAAGCTATCCTGGCCTTTTGAGAACAAGATTTTATTGTTGTTATTATTATTATCATTTTAAAGGCTACCAAGACAGCAACATTTACACAATTTGTTTCCTGAAACTTGCGTTTGTAAAAAGAAAGCACCCTACTTTCTCTTTAGTAATTTTCTAATTAAATCCACATGGAGATAATTGCCACTTTAAGAATAATTGGGTGTATATTCTTGTTCTTGGAAGCATGAAAAATTTTTCAGCTAATACGATGGCATGAAATGTCCTTTACAACAGGCTCAATGGCTCTCACAACTAATTGTGCCATTATATCATAGGAAAAAGTCCATAATGCTCCTCCAGCAGTGAATCAAAGAAACAAACATACTCATATAAACACAAAACTTATCCTCAAGCTAAACCCTTGCCTCATGCTCAGTGCCTGAATTTGCTGCTATGCCCATGTTGAAAGGAACAGAATTCAGAGTCCCATCACAACTGCCATGTTTTATCCAGAATGGATAAAACAAGCTGTTCCTTGGCTCCTACACACAGAGATTTTGGGATTTACCCCCACACTGCAGCCCCGTGGTGTGCAGTAAAATGCCATTTACTCTGTCCAGTACCAACAGAACATGAAACGCTGTCCATGTTCCCTGTGGCGTGAGGAGACCCGCACTGCCATGGCAGGGCTCCTCCTGATGACAAACAGGTGTCTTGCTCTTGGGTTGAATTCAATGTCTGCTCCTGCCCAAAAGGAGGACAAATTAACACTGGTCTGCAATTGCAGGTGCTCACTTCTAGACAGACTTCCAGTTTCCAGGCAACACAGTGACCCTTTTTGTTTGGAGGTATTGCTTTGTTAGGTGTAATTGTATATACAGTCTCCACTTTAATCAGAGACACCTAGTAAATTATACAGGGAAGCATTTCACGGAGAGGAACACTGGCACCCTGAGTAACTCCAGCTGTTACTCAGCAATATTTATATTCATATGCCATCCCCGTTTTCTCTATGGGGCACTTCACATTTCAACAAAGCAGAAAGCAAAGATGCTATCAGCTGACAACTTGCAACTCTGGATATAAAATTTTAACTGTTCAATCCCACACCCTTCAGACAGGTTGCTCTCTGCTTAGTGGTGTTTTTGCTACCTGGTGAATAGTTTACAGTACAGGATTAAATGAGCAAAAGAAATTATCTAGTCTAATAATAGGCTACATTTTTCTGATGGATATCATTATATCTACACAGTAAATTCTCCCTTGTTCCAGAAAAGGATATAAGTATATGAGGTTGAGAAAAGTGTTACTTTCCATTGACAGCCCAAAGCATGTACTCATATGTCTGATCCAGTTGTGTTGTTAATTGAGGGTATTGGCAGGAGAAATAGGAGATCATTACAGCTCATTGCTATTTTTGTACATGCAGCAAACACGGAAAGGAACAATAACAAAAAGGTAGAAGAATGAAAGAAAAAAAATCAAATTCCCCTGTCTTTCATTCTCATTTCTGGCTGACTTCTGTTCTGGATGCTGTGGTACTAGAGAAAAGCTTGAAAGGCAAGAGACAGATCAACCCATCCACCTGCCCACAAAACCCTGACATCACAGGTTTTAAACAGAAAAATAGATAGACTGAAAGATGAGCCCAGGTAACCTCCAGCCTGTTTGATTTCATGGCACAGCATATTGAATGAACATTCCCAGCCCAGTTAAACAAATCATCTCTGATATTTCTCTAGAATATGCTTTATTGAAAACTGCACTTTTCAAAGATTGCACATCTGGTGACATCTTTTTGCCCACTAATAGGAGCTTTGCAGTCAGGTAAGGATGGGTGTAAAGAGGAATATTTCCAACCTACTGCAGAAGACGAGTGACGATTGATTAAAAAAAAATTTGCATCACTTTAATTAAGGCTTCAGGTCTGTGGAATAAAACCATTGGGTTCATGATTAACAGCCAAAACACACAATATTCTCTTCAAAGAACAAAGTGATGTACTATTCAATAACACTGTGGATTAGAAGAGTGGGCAGAGCTGTGGTAAGTAAGTGAGAATTATGGTGCCATATGGCAGCAAAGCCCACACAGAAACAGCAGCTGCAAATCCATAACAGCAGCAGCAGCTGCTGGAAGGGACCGAGGAATAGCAAACCCTGATAAAAGCCCTGGAATAGAAAAATGTTATGGTGTTGGGAGCACCCATGAAGCTATAATTCTTCCTAGAGTTCTGAACATGGATTAATCATTCCTGCTAGACACTGCAGTGGAGTGCTGCAGGGTCATAGGAGTAGTTTCCTGGTTGTGACTCTTTTGACCCACAAGAACCTCTCACCTCTCTTGGCCATGTTTCTGTCCTCTGCCCCTCCATCCTTCTTAAGATGTCTCCTGTGCTCTTATGACAGGAAAATAACCTTGTAAAACCTGTTCTGTACTTAATCTGAAAGTTCCCTATATATAGCTCTGCAGTTAGAAAGTGGTTTAGGTGTGGCACACAACTAGCAGTAGAGCAAAGGAGCCTTGAGTGAATTCTCAACCTCCACTCTTCAGTCCCTCCTGGCTGCACCTACTTGTGGTGAGGGGGAAAGGGAGATATATGCAGATCAAACATTAAAGAACAGCATTGTACCAGATAGTTGCTTGACCCAAATAAACATTGCAATAGCTTCTGTTATAAGTACATAAAAAACCTATCACATTTCTAGCACCATATAAGGAAAAAAATAGAAGGAAACACTATGGTAATTAAAACACAACCCCTTACAAAAGGAGCATTTTAGCTATGATTTCCTGTCTGCATGTTCCCAAACCTTTTAGAAAAGCACGTTATCTTCAAGAAAATTCCCATCAAAGGCAAATACACTGAAACACTGAATAACTTGCTCCTCTGTTTAATTAGCCTCATCATAATATGGTAATCAATAGTAAATAATTGTTTTTTAATGGTTACCACTCTATAAAGTCTTTAATTACCTACGACTTTCCTGTAAATAATCAACATCTCCAACCAAGCAGTAACATACTCAGTAATAGCTCTAAAGCTTCATAAAAATTTTTGGTGATTTGAGTGTCTAATCCAAGAAACTCAACCTTGTCCCTCCAGAATCAGGTACTCAAAGCAGATTAGCATATTTGGATAATATATAATATAACCAGACTAGAGGTGGGGATAAAGGCAGGTTTCACCCAAATTTACCAGCAGAGTTCGACTTTTACATAGCTGCTTTTCTCTTTTGCTTAAAAAACACATTTCATTTGTGTTGAAAAAATTTATGTCCCCATTTCATTTTGTATGTAGTACATATGGGAAAAGGCTTCCATGTGGCAACAGTGATCTTAACAGATGCTCCCCTTTGGGCAAACAGGCTTTTAATGGAAAAAGTGCTGAGCAAGATGCCAGTACGTTGTTTTGATGGAGCAAAATTATTCTGAAATGAAAGTTTGGTTTGCCTCCAGTGTATCTTGTTTATGATGTCAGCTGTTAACTGTTATCCTCCATCACAAGCAATGTTTAATTTATAGGTATTCACATCAGATAAAAAAACAGAGAACACGAACTTAAATCAGTTAATAATTACAGTCCATTAAATTGCCAACATAACCCATGAAATGGGAGATTATAACTGCAACTTATTCTTCATCTCTCACTCTTAAGGGAAATGATTGCTGCTTTCTACATGGAGTCATCAGTCAGACTCACGGGTTCCTGATGAACTGTGATGATTTGAACCTAGGAAACATAAAGAGCCAAGCCATTCATTACTTTCTCTTGTACACCACTTGTAGACAAGGTGCCAGCTGCAGGAAAATCTCTCTCTGACCCACACTTGAGTTGCAATAGGCCTATTATTCAATGCCAGGCTATGGTTTCCTAACTTTTCCGGCATCAGCTTAATAGTAGCGTCAGCTGGGCATCATGCCATGTACATCAGCTATGCCTCATTTACCCTCCTGCTCCCAATTAGCTTGATCATGATGATAAAACCAGGAGAAAGACCTTTGGATAGAAGGCACATATTTATTTGGCCAACAGTCTAGTAAAAGGAAGGAAGGATAGGAAACTCATAAAGGGGAGGAAGCATGGATTGTGATTTTGGCTGTTCTGCAAATGCTCTGTGTGACTGCCACTTCTCTCAGCCTTCTCTTATTCTTCCTCCCACAACTGGGATCATTCTTTGCTTTGCTCATGGGAGTCTTCTGAGCCACTCAGATAGCACAGTGGCAAGACACAGAAATTACTATAAATAAAGGAGTCCAAGAACTTTAAATAACCCTGGTGTTCACAGATCTACAGTAGCTTGCTGATGTCTCTTAATCAAAATTCTTTGCTGAATTTAATGTGATCATATTTTGTTTGCTGTGACTATTAGGCTGTGAAGCAGCCATCTCAGTTGTAATCCAAAAGCTGAATGTGGTTATTTTGGATAAAGGAGAGAAACCTTCTACTTTAAGACCCTTGTGCAAGATATAAACCACAGCAAACTATCTATGAGAGAAAAAGCTCTTTGATTTACCCAGCAGGTAGTGTTTGTGCTAGCACACAGGAGCAGACACCCCTAGATCTGAGATACAAGCAGGGCTTACTATATGCTGGACAGGAAAGGAGAATTTGCAATTTCCTGCTGTTGAATCTATGGCATTATATGGCAGTGGAAGAACAGATCATTTAAACGAGAAGATCCTGCATCTCCCTGTGATCTCAGTTCCAAGGCAGACAATTTGAGGAAGAGGTGCTAAAAACCTCTCCAACAACTACAAAGAAAATCTTCACCTATCAATCTCCAGAGCTTAAGATTTCCTTCATTTCGGTCTTTTGGCCCATTTTCTCTAAGGTGTTTCTCATCCTCTAAAAAATACTTTCACCTACATGATTCATGGTCTTCTGAAGCGAGATGTTCTTTTTGAAGATAATGGAATCTAATCAATATTGTGTGAAGTCCTTCAGGAAATCTGTACCCAACATAGTTGTGATGAACATTCAAGGCTAGCAGAAGCACTCTGGGAGTGCCAGCACCCAACACAGGACATATTGCAGCCTCAGAGCATAGAGACACAGGAAGAGACAGGGCAAAGGTCCTGTCAAGACCAAATGTCTGTCCATTACAGGTCAGGAAGGGAATTAAAGTCACCTGCTTATCCCAGCCAATCAGGCATAGTTCCTGTCTCTTCCCACCATCGTTAAAATGGTCAAGTTCAGACCTGAAACAAGTCTTGTTTCCTCATCTGGGCCTCAGGCATTTGTCATGTGTGTGTCATTTTGGCTGTGACCCTCTATTCATCAAAATGAGTGACAGTGGAAGTGAAAGAGAAAAAGAGAGAGATCAACATGTGATGCCATTTTATGCCATCTGCTACTAAGTATGGGGATGTATATGGGAAAACACTATTTAGAAGGCTTCTTAAAATGTTTCCCTACAAAGATCTAGTAGTTCACTGCCGCAATCTTTCCCAGCAAGAATAATTCTCAGAATGATTATATCCTCTAAAGCTCCTGATAGCATTTACACCTACATTGTTTAAAAGTAACATCCATGTTCCACCTGAACAGGCTTTCTGTGGGAGGTACTGAATAGAGTGTAAATCTTGCAATGCCTACGTATTTGTACGTGACTTTCATACTCCTGATTCAAAGACTTTGAATTTGTTGTGCACAGCAAGAAGACATCCTACTATTTAACTTCACTGAAAAGTTTCAGTTATTCCTTAGAGACTAAATGTAAATCAAAATCAAGTCTGTAGGAATTAATTTCATCTGCATTGCAATAAGCATCTTTGCCTCTGTTAGTTTTCATGGGTTTTTGCAAATTGGAAGACTAACACATTTGTTTCTTTCTAGCAATCATAATTCCAACCACATTAAAAATTAACCCCCTCTTTCTTTGAGAGTCTTAGGTTCTTATCCAGAAGACTGATTTTTCATATTTGGAGTGTGCTTAGAAACACCCTATCTCATTCTAGGAGTCATGTGATCCCATCCCTCTTTAAAGAAACTATCCAAAAGCTATATCATGGGATTTTTTGAACATGTTCCCAACTTTTCTCACACAAATTAATAGCATTAATATTCATGTTTGTAGAATTGGGCATTGATTTTCTACATGACTATGTAATTTAAGTATATAACCTACAGCAAACCATTAAAGTGAATCTTTACTTTGCTAAAGATAAAAAATACTATTCCTCTTATTAATGTCCCAAATCTTTATTTCACTACTGTGCAGAAGATAGTATGTCAGTGGAAAAAAATACATTTCAGTTTCATCGCTATTTTGAGTGCTTTTCATTTTTCCATCTGTAGACTTTCTACCAGGGCACTGCAGCCCCAAGCATTCTGTCATAATTCCTCAAATAATTAACAAGGAGATCATTTAAGCTGAGCAAGTCTCTGAATACATCCATTGCTCTATAACATGGGAACATCTACAAAATGGGATGGTTGTGCAATGGCATTTGTACACAATATTAAGTAATCTGAAACACCATACGAAGAATATACCAGAAGTCACTGACAGTCCTTTACAGTCAAAGAAAATGCTCATTTTCAACTGGTATACGAAGTGGAAGAAATGCTTGCTTTCTTAAAAAAAAAGTACTTTGGTGCCAAACATTTTAGAGATATTGTTGAGGAACAGTCCTTCCTCACATAGAGGTTATCCCTGTGATGCTGCCAAGTTCAGTGCCTGAGTGGATGATTTGCCAAGTAAGTGCCAGTTGTGTAATATATGCTGTAGCAGGCATGGAAGCAGATTTTACATTCACACTCGCCTTCTGAATTGGCATTCTTTGACTCTTTTGTGCCAATCTTGCTTCTCTTTCCCATTCTATGCCCTCTTTTTTCACTGGAATGCCCTTTCCCCTCCCATGTAAGCTGAATGTCCCATTTTGTGCTAGAAAGCAAGAGTTGCTGAATATGGATTTTATGAAAGTCCCTCAGGAAAGACAGACTGTGTTACTTGCTACATACTTTATCCACATGGTAACCCTACCAGGAGTATATTATTTAAAATAAATCCCACTTATATTTTGTCACATGTAGTTGTCTACCTTATATGATGGGGATGAAAATAGCTCTTCATTCCTCTGGAGCTTTTCTTTCTCATATACCCTTTCTGTGCGAATGACTGTTTAAATTTTGCTTCAATTTTTTCTCTCCCAAATCTTGATTGTCTTCATATGTATTCCTTTGAATTTGCAAATTTCCACTGTTTAGATAAATATTTTCCTACTCTTCAGTTCTTAACCATATGTTTTGAGTCAAGTCTCTTAACAACTCCACACAGAGCTTAAGCACTTCTTTCCAAATGCTGACACTTATGCGTGCCCCCTCAAGTAGTAAAACTGAATTTACCAAAGACTTTACAATCAAGTCATAGTAAGCAGGTTTATGCAATCAAATGATAGAAATTGTTGCACAATATTAGAAAGTTTCTGCAAGTTAAATGCAACTTCTAGCTCAACTGGAGCGCCAGATTCCTGCTTTGTGTACGTTGCTTTAAGTCCACGTCTGCTGTAGACCACGATGTTTTTCTTCTTTGTTACGGGAGCAGGAAGGATGAGCAGGATGAACAGGGACGTATCTTTAATGTCCTTCACCTTCCTGTCAGTGGCCAGAGTAGGATATCAGCCTTGCATCCATGGAAGTCACAGAGGACTCCTTCCAAGAACCAAGAAGGGACTGGAGGACAATAATCACTCTGAGAGTTTGGGTTTACATAGAGGTTGTGTCAGCTGCACAGGTCTTCACTTGTCAGACAAGCAGCTGTATTAGTGAGGATGTGTGCTCTGATCCTGGGGTAAACATTAGGCATTTCGACTCAGACTGCATCTTCTTCTTTGTGGCCTAATCAAACTCAAGTTTCTTTTCCCTGTTATTTCAGGATATGTATGTAGGCAACTACTGACACTCAGCCAGCACTTGGTCAAATGTTAAATATAATGACTTGATGGGGTGGAATCTCTGAGTCATAATACCTTTACTGAATGTCTCTAAGCTGGGCCATTTAAACTGCTCCCTAGCTCAGGAAAGACCCCAAATGTTAAGTCAACCGAGTAGAGTATCAAAGTGTTTTGTGTACGTTTTTAGCCAGAAGAAACAGAAGGCACATCATTGTGTAGGACCCATCAAACCTCCAGGGATTGGTGAGATCCAATTAATACATGCTCTCAAGGGTGGCTGATGCCACTGCAGAGTGACTGCTCAGCACTCTTATACCTGGCACATGCAGAATTCCTTGGAATGCAATGATTTTGTCATGAGGAATTCTACTTAGGAGAATTTTTCTTTGGAGGAAAGTATTAGTTACTCATTTATTAATGTCTCCTACCAATTGGAAACAAACAATAGAGACACCCTGCTGGAAAAAAGAGGGAAAAAAGACTTATTGAAATGTCTGGACAATGTTCTTTTTTCTTTCTGCTGAGAAAAATGGCTTCATCTAAGCATATGTCAAAGTAAACTGTTAAGAAAAAGTGGTTAACACTCAGTTTAGACTCCCTGTCAGATTCCTCCATTTAGGGGTTCATGAACACCCAGAAACATAGGAACACTGAGCAGAGCATTCATATGGGGAGAGAAGGGGTATGAATAGAAACTCATTAATTTCTTTGGAAATGCTATTAATAAATAGGTCACCTCCTTCAAAAGGGAGGAGAAAGTCTGCAGATGCTAATCTTTGGTGTGTTTTGAAACACAGTTTCCCTTGTGAAACCCTGATAACTGCACTTTGCTATAACTGAAATCAGAAGAATTGCAGATGTAGCCATCTTCTATTCTTTTCAGGACTCTAAGAGACAGACAGAGACCTTGCACAAACTTCCCAATATTTCTTTGTCAAATTTGAATGTATAAGAGAGCTTTTAGCAGTTTAACTAAATTTGGAGAAAAAAAAACAAACCAAACCAAAACTTACAGGATCCATGAGAACATATTCTTGCCGATGGCAAAATATATTTTATTTTGATTTAAAACAAAAGTTTGTGACTTACTTTCTTGGTGAGAGATTTTATTTCTCTAGCTACTCCTACAGTAAATCCTTTTTTCTTTTTTAATAACCATTGTTTGTTAACTTCTTTCCTACAAGAGATTGTAACAGGATGCTAAAATTATTTTATTCTTCCAGAGACTGTACTTAATCAGACACTTCACTATATCTCATTATTTCCACAGGTTTATTACTCAGTTTATTTAGCATCTATGTATAATTTGTTAAAGTGTAGTGTCATGCATTAGTGATTCTTCACAAATAAAAAAAGAAGAACACAGCCAGATATGTGCATTTTCTTTATGTCTGAAATTAATTTTCTTAAATTCATGGGATGAAATAAAATATATAAACCTTTAAAATACATATAAGTATTTGTAAAACAGGTTTTCCACTGCTAAGCAATCCGTCATCTTTCCTGTAACTTTTCTTAGCTAAACTTCATTGGAACAATTAACCAGCTCCTTCTCTCTTCCTCTCTTTCTCTTTCCCTCTCTTTCTCTCTCTTTCTTTTCCTCTTCCTTGTTTGTGTTATTATCCTCATCATCTTCCTTGTTCTTGTGCTCATCATCCTCTTCCTCTTCCCCTCCCTCTTTGACATCCGCTTTGCCTTCTTTTCTTTCTCAATGCAGGTTAGACTCAATTTATGTCCAGGACTCACGAAGTCCTCCCAGATCTTCAATCAGCCAAAAAGAGACTCAACCTGAGCCAAATTATAAAATAGGCTAAATGACACAAAAGGAGATACCTCTCCACAAGGCTTCTGTCTGCCCATTCTTTCAAAGCTACAGCCCATGTCTGGAGATGACACTGATTTCCATCTTATTACATGCCAGTACTGAAAGGGAAACTACACTCACAGCTGGACTATTATTCTCAAAACCAGAAGAAAATTATCGTAGGATAAATGTAAGTTCTTCTTTAGCTAATAAGTGCAAAGATTTTTTTAAGAGTTGGAAGTTCATTTAAAGTTAAAATAATTGGAGTATTAAGTACAGAGATTGCAGAAGAATAATTTTAGAAAAATTATGAGAAAAACTATTTGATCTAATGCTTGCTGTTGTTGCAGCTGTGCTGTAAGTAGCTTTCTTCATAAAAAGAAGAATTTATTTTTTCCTGCCCAGAGTCTGAAATGCATGTTATTATCTGAAATGCAATAGTTGAAGCATAGGGGAGTGCAAATGTGAGGTGAAAAATTCCTAATACAATTCATTGGTGTATCTAAGCAACCAAGTGGAGGACTGGATGCGCTGTCTCATGGCCTTCTGAAACTTCACAGTACCTGCCACTCACCAGTCTGGCCCACTCTGACAACCGATGCAAAAATGGAAAATTTAATAAATCTGACCTCAGGACAAGCAATACAATTAAGCTGAGCTTTAAAAAAAAAGACCCATCATATAAAGTATTCAAAAGAACTTCTACAGGCTGAGAAGAATAAACTTTCCATCTCTGCTTCATTCACCATGATGTGCCTCTCACTGTTTTCTTCTCTTCTTCAGCCCTAATTTCCCCTCCTCCTTCCCTTTTCGACTCCTAATTCTTTCACTGCTTCCTATTCAGGCCTTGCCCTCTGCATTCAGTTTCTGCTTCTCATTCCCCTTTGCCCGCTACCCGCCCTGCCCGGTCCTTTTTGGGTTCAGTTCTTCTTACTTCAGGCTTTTATTTCTCTGAGGGATTTGAATAATTGCTCCTTCTTTTTTGATCTCATTGTCATCTCAAAAGGTCTTGCTGCCTTCCACCCTCTCCTCAAAAGGTAGGTTTCCAAAGAAAGTATTCACTCCAGAAGGGAGGAAAGGGACCTCTGAAACTCACTGACCCTTCCTAAATCGGATGCCCCATTGTGTATCACAAAATTGGGAATTTTTCTATTGTATGACAATGTTAACTTTGTTAGTGAATTTCTTTTTTAATGAGCACATTAAAATCCTCCTTAGCCTTGTAAAGACATAACTCTGTCTACTAGTCTGTCATTATTAATTTCCACTCAGCTGAGGGTCAGCTTTAAAAAGGCTGATTTAGTCACACATTAAATTTTATGTTAAACATCAGGTGAAGGAGTAGTCTTACTAAAGGCCAAATAAATGCTTTTGCAGTATAGGAACTGAGAATCCAAAACAAGGCTGACACATAGTTTATACTCTTGACCGTATTTTTAAGATGCCCCTCAAATCTAAAATCTGCAACTGAATGCCCTTGAATGCAACTATGCATAGCTAAGCATCTGATCACACTGCTTGAGCAGAGACATTTTTCATATCTGTGCTTGTTCTTTGTCATAGGTCAGACCAAAGAACCAGTTACAGATATCAGGTATTCCAGGAAAAAAAATTACTGTGGTGCTTCAGAGTCATAACTACTGCAATAAATGGGAGAACAAGTCAAAAAATAAAATAAACAACTTTGCAACTATTATCAAAGGCTGTCTCTTTTCACCATGTGTAAAAAAAAGAAATGAAAGAAAATCCTTAGTGACATAGCAAAGGCCACAAAACAAGAAGACCTTGAGTCAAACTTCTTCAAAGATCAACCCTATAGGCATAATATATTTAGTCAAGCTTTCTGCTCCTTACGTATTCTTTCAATGGCAAGCCACTGCAAGTTTGCTACAGGCCTCGTAGCTAGGCGAGGAAATGTTAAAACATTCCTTTTTTTCCTGCAGCACCCAATCACCAGGGTACTAAACAAGCATTCCAAAATAAAATGAATGCAGAACCATATGGCGAGTTTTGCAGAAAAAAATCGCTCATGCTTCTGGTCTGTACTACAGATGGTTCTGATGGACAGCACATTTTTACTGCCTAGAAAAATGTGAAGACAATCCTGAAAATCTATTTATGGAACACTGTCCTTTATTAGACACAGGGATAGCTAGCCAGAGGTTACCTTTAAAGAGTCGTCATTTCTATTTTATATTCTGCTGCACATGTATTATCTGATCATGCAAACACCTTAGCAAATGGATATCTTCTGAACAATGCATTGCTGCATCCAGTCTTAAGATTACATTTTCTTCTATTACTTTCATCTCAGTTCCCAGAATTCTCATTTCTACCTGCAACACTGAGGCTATTGTTACTTGACCTTTTCGTGCATCAATATGGTTATTTTGTCTTCTAAACTTGGTAAGCATGTCTGCCTGGTCTTTTGAAGCAACAGTGGTCTTTAGTAGTTGCATAGTAGACACATCTGACTCATCACCATACCTGTGGGATGTTGACTAGATGAAAAAAAACCAATCAGCAACAAAAATTAGTGAAAGATCTCTTTTCCTTTACATTTACAATTCCCATCCATATCAACAGTTTTCTTGTTAATGGATAATGTAAACCAACAAGTAATTTTAACTTTTAGATTTTCATTTATAGTTTTCTTAACTACAGGACAGTAAAGTCCAAAATGTTCAATGTACAGATATCACAATATTGCCAAATAAAATTCTACCGCAAAACATACAGATTTAGATAAAATGTCTCAGAATGATCCCTGCACAAAACATAGGAACATTCATTCAACAACATAAAAAATCATTCTCATGTCATCTGCCTGTGACCATAATATTATGAAGTTCAGTCTGCTCTCCACAAACTCAGAGGAAGAGAAATCCAGCTCATTCTCCCTCCTCCTCCTCTTTGCCCTTTGCAAGAATTTAAATAAGATTTCCATTTCTACTTTTACCACTTGAATTCTGTTCCACAAATAAGTGGTTTTGTGTAAACACAGATAGCACACGGTCACAGGCATTCCTGTTCTACATTCAGTTTCGACTAGTTTGCATAATTTTCTCTTTAGGGATTCTTACAAAAAGTGACAGGGGGATGGAAGTCTGTTTTTTTTACTCCTCAGCCATGAATTCCATCTGTTGTCATGGCACTGAACCCAGTGCTGAATAGCAGCCAGCATTGCTTTTGATGTTCTGTAGGATTAGTAGAGATGTCTGAAGTTATTGTGCAACATAATTCATTGGAATAGCTCTACCTGAGCTTTACGCATATGTTAGGTTGCTAAATTAATAAATAAATATGGTATGCCACCAAAGTTCACTTTCTAGGGGCAACCCCTTGGACTGGTACCATTTCTGCAATGACTTACAAACTTTTTTTTGCAATTATTCCTATTTTTACAAACACAAGTCAAAAGTCTGTAGCATTTTATTAGAGGCAGTTCAAAAACAACATGGCCAATGAAATATAACTGATGATCTGTACCTGGTGAACTGATTAGGCAAGTTTTATTTTTGTAATCTTCTAATCAAAATATTCACAATTTGGCTGTGCTTTTGACTCTGGTATTTTCTATCGAGCTATTTAGAAAGTTACCATTGATCCTAACTTTAGGAGGAGTCAAATATTCAATAATTAGAGATATTATTCAATGCTCAGGACATTTAGATTGTCCTGTTTCAGATCTTCAAATCTCTTGACACATATCTATCAAAATTTCAGAAAAGTTCATAGAGTAGAAGAGCGTTATTTTTGTTTGTTTTTGTTTTCTTATAAAGATAAGTATCAGTGCTGTATAGGAGGTTTTTTTGACATTTCTTTTCCAGGGAAAAACCAAAGGTTGTCAGTCTAACAACATCTTGTCTTTCAATAGGTACACTTTGGAAAGATTTCCAAGTTTGTAACAGAGTTTCTGGTTGAAACAGAGAATATCTCACCTTGGCATGAACTCAGGAAAAGGACTCTAAGAAACCAAGTTTGCTTCTGCTTCTCAGGGAGCAGCCAGGTTATTCTGGGCCAGCGCAGTGGCTGGGGGAGAAGAGGTAGCAGTGGGCATCTCCTGTCTCACCGGTGCTTCCCTGCAGCAGCAGCAAGTCTATTTACTGTGCTGTTTCCTGAGGAGAAACAGTCCAGCACTTCATCCTCGGAAAAGAAGCCTTCAGTTTTGCCTCTGCAGCTGAGAGGTCCTATCTCAGCTCTGTCCAGGAGAGTAGCCTGGGGGGTGACCCTTTCTAACAGAAGAAGATATAGGTCTAGGATGCAGAGCAGACTGAGTGGATTTGGTATCCCACAGCTAAGGCCAGTGCCTTGCTACTGACTGTGCTCTACGGCTTCAATAAAATGATTTAGAGAGAGCTATCTTGCAGTCTCTGCATCTTGAAAGGATAAATAGGAACTAAATATTTATTTTCTTCTCTAACTTCTGAAATATTACTGATTCGAAGCCCCTTAGATTTATGCTGTTTCTAAACAAAAATAACTCTTTTTTCCTTAAATTCATTATTTTCGTATCAACTGTTTGCATAGACTATACAGTATCTGAGAATGGCATTGGACTCTTATGAGTGTTTGGAGATTACCCTGGCTTTTCCACATGCGACCCTCTTTAAATAAAACCATGCAGCCAGCTCAGGTAGTGTTTATGTAGAGTAAATCCACTTATTTCAGTAGTAGCATCCTGAAGATACTTCAGTGCAAATTAATATGTTATTAAATTAATTAATCAGCTTCTGATTTGACATACAAATATAGAATACAGATACATTGCGTTGAAGTCCAACACAAGTCTTGTAATGTTCGCCAAGGGAAAAGGATAAGGACAACTGGAATGCTTGGGATACGGGATGGAACACAGAATGAAGGTATGCTCTGCTGTGCAGGTGGGTTTCACCTGCAGATGTCTTGCCCTCACTGGTGAGGCAGTAAGGCTAAACTTTGATAAATTTAGTGAAGTGAGGGAGGTTTAAAACAGCAGCAACAAATGCACAAAAAAGCACCTGCTGCAGAGTTAATAGAGGTAATTTCTTGTGTCTTTTGAGAAAAAAATTAGCATGATTTAGTCTTTTGTGTGTGAACTGGTAGAAAGATGTGTCTGTTTTAAAAGAAGAAACCATCATGGCCCACTGTACTTTTTCTCCTTTCTATAAAGGCTTTTCACCCATATCTTCATCTCAGCCTATTAAATCCATGTTTCTTTTGCAGCTGATGTATCAATGTCTGTACATATGCAGCACAACACATGAATGATTGGGAGAGGGCTGGACAGTAAATCGGTTTGGAAGAAGCACAGCTTAGCCACTGGTGAGACAGAGCCCAGACAGTTACTTTATCAACACCTAAGTCTCATTTCTTCGTGACACCTCCATCCTCAGCAGCTACAGCCCGCAGCCGATGTGTAGCATGGGAATGGTATCAGCATGGAAACTCTGCTGAGCATCAGCTGCAGCCCTGCTCACCTCTCACTTCATCCTCTGGCAGATGCAATATGCTCAAATATTTGCTGTATGGGCTCTGTGTCCCCAGGGCTTGACCATACATCCTTCAGCAGGAAAGAGAGATTACCATGGCTGGAGATAGGGGTGTTAACTCCACTCTTGCTTTTCAGTGAAGAACAGACCACTGCTGAAGCAAACACAAATGACTGTGTCTGGAGATGCTGTGCTCTGTTCTGCTGTGGGAGTCCCTTCTGCTGCTCCATACTATGAAGAGAGTGGTAGGGGACTGATAGTGACAGCACTACAGTGACCCTGGTCCAAGGTCAGCCATGGCTGGTTCTCTGGTTCTTATGTGCACAAAGGAAGGGGAGAAACAGAGAGGCCAAGAATCCAGAGTTCACTTGCAGGTTAGATTGAATCTCACTGAGGTGAAAAAACCTTTCCTGGTATCACAAATACCATTCAGTTCCTGCATTAAGCATTCTGTGCAGAGCATAGACAGACACATTTCATTCGTAGCCTGTAAAATTAAAGATTGCCTTTTCACTGATAATTTGGTCTATAAAACACATCCATTGTAGGTTCCTGGTGCACAGGTGCAGCACTGCTAGCTGAACATGAGCCCATGAGCAGCATGGTAAGGAGGGATGCATATGTATTAGCACCAGGCTGTATCAGTGAAATTACTTTCATTTTTCACTGTCGTAATCCTGTGTGCTAGACTGAGCTGCTCTTCAGGAAACAGAGTCAGGCTTGGTTCCCTGTGCCCAGAGGAAAGAGTCTCATTGAGCAAATAAGTGTCATGCTATCTAATCACGTGAATTTTACTCAGTTTCATTTTTTAAGTTGCTATTATCTCAGGTACCCATAGATAAGATATCAGTGCAGGGGAAACATTAGGTCCAGGACCAGAATGATCCTGTCCTCTTTCATGGACTCTCCTTGGCCACTAAAACCTTTATCCTCTAAGAGCTAGTCTCTCTTTTGAAAAAATACAAAAAGAGATGTTGAAGCACTCTTTTTTCAAGGTTTTAGTAGACTACACTGTGTTGTTTCCATTTTATTTGGCTTTACACTGCACTGAGAGTGTATTCAGAGACAGAAACCTCATTGATAAAAAGCGCAATTGTCTAATCTGTGTCCATCATGCTGATGGATGCTGTAGGTATCTTGGTATTATGGCACTTAGTATTGTCAGATGGAGCTTGAATAGCAGAATAAAATTATATTTATAATGAAGCTGGGAGCAAACGGCAATTAATATGTATTGTTAACAGGTTTTCAAAAAGTGGCAGATATATCTTTCCACAATATATCACCAGAAAAAGTTTTATAGATAACCTGTTTTCAAAAGACAGAGAGACAGAAAGACAACGAGACAGAGATCTATCAAAGCAAAAGCATTTAAGGCAAGATTATGAAGTTGTTGAGCACCTACATGTCAAATCCCATTGACTTCAATTTCTCATTAGCATGAGAAAGAGTTGCATAGTTTGGCCTTTAGTGAGACAGTAGGCTTAAAACATACATATTTGTCAACTTTCAGCTGAAGCATCTCACTAACACTAATTCTATTCAGACTACCCAGCTAAAAGAAAATCGAATAAAGTACCAGGAGGTTTTTTTCTATGCATTTCTGCACACAAGAGTGAAATTCTGTTCAATTTATAGAATATAACTTCTACTCTAAGATTTTCCAAGAAAGAATCACCGTCTGCTGTATTTTATTCCTCAAAAGCTGAGCCAATCTTTCTAAAACTCATTACAATTTGGAATCAGTTTCTGAAATGTGCACAGATTTCACAGGTATCCCGAAATATTTCTTTCATGTATAGAGAAACAGCAGAAGTATTACCAACAACTGAATATTCTTGGATGAAAACTGCTTTTAATAAGTTTGCAGTAGGAGAAAAATCTGTTCCTTGACATAAAAATAAATTAGACAGCTTTCCTTTACTGACTAAGAATTAGTTCTTTCCTGAACTTCTGAAGATTTTGGAATCACATGATGCAGGTACGTTTTTTAAAGCTACTCAGGCATTGAGAGGGAAGATGCTGATTCAAGAGCTCCTTTTTTGAGAGAATATCCTTCTTCTTCTTAATATCCTTGAAGCTATTATGTATGCCAGACAAATTACACACCAAAGCCTGAATGTGTACCGGGATAGTCAAACATTTCAGGGTAGACTTTCAGGGACCTCATCTCTCTCAGTAATCCTGTGTTTTAATACATGAACCCAATTCAAGACTATTTTTTCCTTCGAGGATTTCCACAAATGTTTTGGAGGGTCAGCATACAGTTCCAGTTGTTTGTAGATAGAATCCAATAGTAGCTAAAGACACAATAATAGAGGCATGGCTCTAGATTAAAACAAAACAACAACAACAACAACAAACAAATCAACACAAACAAACAAAAATCAACAAACAGCCAAAACAAAAAACCTACAAACAAAAAACCACAAACAAAAAACAAAACAAACTTGATAAAATTGTTTGTCTATGGCATTTAAGAGATAGTGGAGGAAAAAAACCGGCACATTTCAGGAGGGCATGGGTTAGGTTATGTTTGATGATACAAGTTTTAATCATTCCACCAATGTTTTTCCTAATCTTTCTTGCTTGTCACTGTTAAAAAAGAACAACATATCTCACTATGTATTATTTCTCTGCATCTACAATTTGCCTTTCAAAGACATTTGTTTCCCACTTGGATTCCAAAGGCAGATGAAGTGACAGCATTTAAAAGTATAAGGGCAGCACCTATTCTACTAACAATTTCAAAACTCAACAGGAGTCTCCAAATACTAAAGAAATTTATCCTGTAGTACACAGATGTATTTTACAAAATACAGGGGATTAGATTAAACCACGAACTCTTGGAAGCAAGGGAATTGTACCACTGACTCTACTAGAGGCCAGGCTTTCATTCTCATTGCATCCCAGAAAAGATCTCTTAATACAATCTGAGGCGGAATTGTCCCTCTGTAAAGACTCAATATTCTTATTTGAATGGAAATGAAGACAGTTTTGGAGTGGGGAGATGTAGTGCAACAGCACTGTCAATCCCATAACTAAAATCGTGGTGCATTTTTACAGATATACCCTGGGACTGGACAAGGACTGTCTTATCCACATGACTCCTGCCCTTGTCATTATCCTACTTGAACGTTGTGAGAACATTCCTCACAAAGAACTGGCTATATGGGCGTTATGTAGATAATATAGGAAATATTAGAAGGAGAAAGGTTATCTGTATTTTCAGAGGCCTTCTTATTCCAGGCTTGACCTAGAGAAAGCACTATAAAGCCCATGCCAGAAGGATTGCTGGGTTTTACACCAGTCATCTGGCATCTGTGGAACAGATGTATAGGGACAATGGCATTTTGAGCCCAGGCTTTTTAATTTTGCACAGTACGGTTCAGAAAAATCCGTCTATACTGAGGAAGAGTAATTTTTGTGTCCCCCAGAATAATTTATAGCAGGTCCTAAGGTAGGGCAGGCACAGTCCAATAGTACAAGTATGAACAAAATTATGTTTTAAATTTGAACTGACAGATATTACAAAGGTCAGGTGTAGTATTGTTACATTTTAAGGCATCACAATTTATGTTACTGTAGTGCTTCACAGCCAGCTGACCAGTACAGCAGTCATATATGCCCTAGAAAAGTGAGGAGGACAAAACAGCTATGAGATGAAAACCCTCCTTTATTTAATACCCTGAGTACAAAGAAACTGACTGCAAAATATTTCAAATTCAGTAATTTACCTACAATGTACACCAAGAAAATCCAAAGCTGTTATTTCAGTAAAATGCCAAGATGTTTTATAGCTACTGCACATTTGTTGCTTGTGTCAATTGGACTTAATTCAGTCCCTCAAGATCTGAGTTAAGAAAAATCATTAATTTTATGACACATATGCTTGTCAGTATCATAAATTGGTGGTGAGACTTACATACATCTTAATAAAAAATATTGGAGGTTGTCGGGTTTTCCCCGCGTCGCATCACTAGCCCGATGCTTTTCGCTGGAGTTTGATTGAAGAGATGGGACCATCGTAGTTATACACGATTTATTACTTAAAATAACAAACAAGACTTCAGTCTCGAAGGTCGTGAGGTTAAGTAACAAGTCGCCATAACAGAGGATANGGAGGTGTGACCCTGTTTTCTGATATTCTGAGTTCTGGTATCTGCACAATGTAAATTGTGCCTTTTCAGTTGATTTGAGCAGTTGACAGAGTAAACCAAAGATTTTATTCCAGTCTTTGTTTTAATTGGAAGCTTTCAGCACGTATTCTAAAAGTATGGAAAAAAGGACCTGCTTTTCATGGTCATATCTATTCTAGTTATGGAATTTTTCACACTGTTACACACAGGAAGTCCTTTAAGGCTACTTCCAACTTCAGGACAGTTAGAAGATACGGGAGGCCTTCTCAAAACTGGCTGCCCAGCTCAGCATCCCTCAGGGTGAACTGGAGTGCAAAGGCAGCTCACAACACTCTAGTGACATTGGTCACAGGGAAAGAAATGTGCAAATTCGGCCAAATATTTTAATTTTTTTCCATATTCTTGATTGTTTCTGGATTCTGAAATCCAGTTTGAGATTACAAAATTCAAAAACAAGTAAATAGTGTGGGAGCTTGCTGTACTACACGCACATAAACACACACACGTACACATACAAACCTCCACCCTTCTCTCCACCCTCCCCTGTTAAAGTAGCTATCTTGCACATCAAAGGTTGAAGGATAGTTTCGCTATATTCAAAAGTCACTCAGGAGATTAACAAGCTTATTTGTTCCAAATGATGAAAGTTCAAAGTATTCCATTTATGCTAACAGTTCATTAGTGTAGCCACTCATGTGAGCTAATCCCACTTATTAAACCTCCCTGTCTCCTATTAATAATAATTTAGCTAAATGGGAGATGTTTCAACAAGAGTATTCCTACTTTCATATATAATTATACTAGATATGGGTATAGTATCTTGATAATAATCTTCCTTTTCACAAAGCCTTTAATCTAAATAGAGCTTGGAGTTGCCACAAACTACACTAAGTGCTGCACAGGCTACGTTTGTCTGAAATACTGTTACTGAGCTGTCTATACAGTGCCCATCTCCAAAAATCCCCATGTGAGCAGCTTAGCAGCAGTATCTTTCCTGAGCAAATAGAAACCTGTACAGCAGAAAAACACTGGAGTAGAACACACAAAACCCACTTGTGCACCTTACTGGGTCTCAGGACCTTCAGGCAAAGTCTGGCAATGAAAAGAGGCAGCAAATGTTGCAACAGCAATGGAGAGAGGACCTGAGTGTCCTATTACTGCCTATGTGAGAACTTCAGCTAGTACACAAAAAGCAGCCATTTCCTTCTTCGGCTGTTTCCAGAAGTGAGCTAATTGCACCTTGAGAGATGATTTAGATAAGATAGTTAAGCCTTGGCAGCCACGGCTGCCAGATCTGTTTGTCGGACCTGCTTCAGCTTTGTTCACCTCTGCTACAAGTAGTCAATTTCTTTCATCACATAAGTAGACAACTTTATGCTTCTCTGCTCCAAGTCCAAAAACAGCCCATTTCTTTCTCCTTTTCCACTAAAGCATCACAGCCTTCCTTTTCCCCCAGCACACTTCTGCCATCTCATTGATGACATCTCAGTTTCCACTCTCATACCGGGTAGCCCACCTTCCCCATAAACAGCATTTACACAGTCAGTCCCCAAACTGCACAGTGCAAAAAGCCTGCCTTTCTCTCCATCATCCTATCTCTGGCTAAATCAGACTACCTGTTTTCTCTCCCAGCTGTATTACAAGTGCCCAAATCCTGTTCTGTCAAGCACCACAGCAAGATGAAAGATATCTCATCTCCACCAGGGAAGAAGTAGGAGGCCAAATAGAAGCACATATGTTCCTAAGCACATGGAAGAACTGCATCCTTGACTGTGCATGGACAACAGTCAGTCCTGCAGGGAGGATAGATACTCATCCGGAGAAAGAGGGAACATCTGCCCATCCCTAACCTCTGAGAGGAGTAGAACTCACCTCAGCCCACGAATCTTTCTCCAACAGCCAGACATCTGAAGGCAATACGGAACGAAACTCAACACCCATGCACTAACAGTCCTTTGAGGATCTAGCTCCTAGCAGTTCCCTGAAGGTGACAAACCAGGGAGAAGATTCAGCTTGGAAAGGATAACTGAGTGCATGTGCCCATGTATAGGTGTCTGGTGACACTCAAGATGCTTTATGAATGAGTTTCATGCAACCCCTTACAGCTATAAGTATCATCCAAGTCCTGAGGACGATCTAACAGTACAGAGTGTAGGTCATTGAGGTTCTCAGATTCTCAAATAGCACTAAATGCCTATATTTAGGAACTTGAATTGAGCCCTCAGAGGTTTCCACATATGTGAGTTTTCAAAGTTTTCACAGTCAAATCCCAATTGAGACACTCAATGGCATTCAGAGAGATATTCAACATGTCCTGCAAAGCAGACACTGATATTTGGTCAGAAAACACTGACCTATAATGGGAGCATAGTCATATTGGAGGGCCTTACATTTACATGTCTTTACTTGCAAACTATAACCTCCCCATCAAGACAATATAAAACAGAACCAGGAATTCGGCATGGGCTTTACAAGGATAACCACAAAACAAGGAAGCTTACTGATTCTGGTAGAATGAAATCATTTAATATGACACTAAGGACTGACTCCAAGTATTTGCCCAGATTATATTATTCAATATTTCAGAACAGTGAAAGATCACAATAGAAGTGATAATCCAGGAAATCACATGGGTCTTCACACACTACTGCTGATTCATACCGCCAACTGGGAATGTTTCAGTCAGCTGGATCAAAGTAAAAAGTACTTATTGACCAACTACCTGCTCCCATATGCAAGCACCTTTATACTCCTCATCAATATTTTCCCAAGCATGTTCCCCCATCCTCCTTGATCCTCCCTGTCTTCTCTGGTCTTCCTCTAGATTATCAACCAACCCTTAGTTACTTTTCCCCATTTGTCCCAGTTTTACTATATATATGTACTCAAATTTGGTATTTTTGATAGTTAAATAGGTCATTTTGACCTTACATAAGTTTACTGATACTGTTACCTAGGCACTGCTGACATTAAGATTTGCTCTCCCCAAAAGATGCCACTGTTACCCTCCAATTATTGCGAATTTTGGTCAGCCCTCAACTCATGTAACTTACCCTTAACCAGCTGTGAAACACAGCCAACCTTCATAGTACTATTTATAACTTTTGACAGCTTCTCACTCTGCTATTCATTATGTCCCACAAGAAAATGTCTCGTGCCACGTTCAATTAGCTGAACCTCAAGCCAGGGCTCTGTCATCTCCCTGCATACCTTACACTTGGCTGCTTAGCTTTCACTTAATTGGTCCCTAACCCCTACCTTAATGATAAAACTTACTTAAGGATTTAGCTTTCTCCTGAAATTTAGTTCCATGGACATGCTTACATTTTTTCCAGATGCATTTTAAAATAAGCAAATGACATTTGTTAAAAGCATAACCTAATGGCACACTCTTTTATTGCAGGCAGAATATTTTGATGGTCTGATGGTAAACACCACTGTCACCTTTTTTATCCTGGCATATTTAAATATGTCATAGTTTCTGTCACCAGCTAGGACCACACCTGTCATCGACAAGACCTCTAAAGGTCTCAGCTGTCTGTGAAGAATGAACCTATTACAGGGTAACCCAAAAGTGTCATTTGGCTCAGAAAAAGCCACCGTTCTTTCTCCAGTGGTTAGTAGGTCCCTACAAAAGAGAAAAAGAGGACTGGTACACAATACTTCCCCCAAGTAACCTGCAACCACTGACTAATCCTGAGCTCACATTTACTAAGACTGATGATACCTGTGCATTTATTAACCTTCTAAACTCTTGTTGGCCAGTCCTTGAACTCTCATAAATACACTGAATTGAGAACACCATTGCCAAGGATTTTCACAGGCCTGAATCTAATCACTGGAAGAACTTTGGGGTTGGAGTCCTTTCAAACTTGGCTCATGCTGGCTTCATTTGCTGCCAGCAGTTCTTCCTGTTGGACAAGTGAGCAGTCCCCATCTACGCTCTCCATGGTCTGATCTGGTTCTACAGACCTTGCTCGTGGGATATCTCTCTTCTAGACTGAGGAATCTCAGACTCTTTCTTTTCCCTCAAACGTATTCCTTTTTGTTCTTTAAACATAGAAGCCATCTCACCTCATCTTTGAGGTGTTCTTTGGAGAAGGTTGCTGTTCTCTGGAGAAGAAAATTTTGGTATTTGAAGGGGTGTGGTGAGGAAAAAAACCCCCAAACAACAGAACCTAAGGAATAATTTTCTTTCAGTCATAATTAGAAGTGTCAAGAAAGGAGAGGATTTAAAGAGTAGCATAAGTAATGATGTTCTCTGTTTTGTTCTCTCAAGAATATTTTTGCCATTTTTTTTGACATCTACCAAGTACTGAGCCAGAATTCATATAACTGTCTATCATAACTCCAAACACCAAATAGCGAGTGGCAAGATCTCAGATCTCATNTTGGCAAACTAAACCCACTACAATGTGTCATATATTTCTTTGTATATACGAAATTTGATATACTTCAGCTACCACAGTTGATAGGCAGCTCTTCAGTTTTAGTAGCAAACTAAGATAAGTCTATGTTTTCTGATTAAATTTTGTTCAAATTTCAGAAGTTTCTCTTTCTAACAACAGATGTTCTGAGATCTTAAAAGCCTTTACAATGGAATGACTGCCATAAAGACTTTTAGAGTTAAGAAGGAACATTGTTTTATTTACTTATTCCTTTTCCTACTTGGGAAACTTGGGCATTTTGTTTCTATGTACTAGAATCCAACCTGTCTGCCTCCGTTCATTTTCCCTATCAATGAACTAGCAACATGTGGTACTGTCAAAAGAAGGAGGAGTTGTGAATTTATTTTGTGGACACCTTGCATACTGACAAATAGCTGCTATTTTTGATATGGGCTATGGCACATCAGCATACTTTTGTTGTTTTTTTATGGTGTACTTTTATCCCCAGTTGAATAATAGATTTCAAAAATGCTTATATTTTTAAAAACTATGAGAATAATAGCAGCCATAATATGGAAATTCATTTCCATAATCTAAATAGCTTCTTACTCTAGCTAAAATTGAAACATATATTGTAAATGTGTTACAGTTCGCTATAAGCAAAAAAGAAAAAAAAAAGCAGGAACAAAATAGAAACATGCACTTAAGAAAAAAACCTCCCATGCTTCATTTTCCAGCAGCGAAGTATTCCTACCATTCAATACGCATTATTTGAAAACTCCTCTGTGCAGCATCATCAACAATGTTTACCCAAGCATGATGATTATGATAAATTGTTCCAGGGAGTTCATATCTATTGTGCTTGTAGGTCAGCATTTGCTGTAAGAAGAATGCCAACAAACTCACAAATAAAAAAGGAAAAAAATTATAAATGTGATGTCAGCATAAGAAAAACTGTTTAATAAGATCTGTGAATGTGGCAACACAACTTGCTTTTGGCTGGAATTGACCTAGTAGATCTCAGTTTAATGGCTTGTCCCAGGGAGATTTATTTATTTATTTATTTATTATTTACTATTAAATGGGCTATTGTTAAAGCCTGCTGCATATGTAGGAATGGGGTTTACTCTGCAGGACCAACTGTTTGAGTCTATACATGCCTTTAATACATAGCTTAAGCATGCACTGGAGTTTTCCATTTTGGATTGATGTTTTTGAAAGTATACATTTTGGTTTTATTTGTCCAAATTTCCTGTCAGGATGTAACTATCTTTAAAAGAAGGCAGCACAAAAAGAGCCTTTTAATCATTGACACCACTGAAAACAGTGCCTTATTCTGCAGTTACTGACTGAAAGAATTTTCTTCACTGGCACAGAAAATGAGAGCTCCATAACGAGAGCTTTACCAGCAGTAAGAGCAGGAGGGGAAGGGGACACGTGAAATTGTAGACACAGCTCACTGCGTGGGTGACACGAAAGACAGTGGGTGCCTCATGTCCCAAAGGAAAGGGCCAAATTCAGTGCCTGCACAGGCTGCAGAGGAGCTGGGAGAGGCTCTGCACGCCGCCACTCTCCCCAGCAGTAAGGCAGACCTGCTCCTACCTGGCCTTCCACAGAAAGTTGAGCAAAACTTAAACCTCCCAGGAGGTCACACTACCCTGTGTTTGGAGACAGGGGGGAGGGGGGGGGTGTGGAATTGGATGTTAAATAATTCACTCCTGTCCATTCTCCATTTATCATTTTCAGGAGTTAGCCTTATCTGTCTCTGCAGGAAACTATTGTGTTGCTAACAGGTAACCAGGCAGTGGGATGATATGCTAGTGTGGTCAAAGCTGTGCCTTCTGTTCCCAATTTTACATTTAATAATCCAAGCAGAAATGAATAGGAATGTTAAACAGGAGTATGAAATATTATTTTCATTTCCTCCTTTCATTTCTTTGCTCCATAGCAGGATGGAAAATAACTAAATGCCCCTAGAGGCATATCCATTTGTCTAGAACATGGGAAGGGATTTGCAATCGAAGCAAGAGCGTTTTACAACACGGCTATGGTTCTCACAGAGATGAAAACATAGTCAGAAACTCAGCCAGTGGTGCATTTTTCTTCAAAGAGATGTTTCGTGTAGAGAAAAATAGAACCAACTTTCATGAAATATTTTGGAAACACTTGTTCGTAACAGGTTACAGGTGTTGAGTAGTAGCAGTGGGTGTCAAGTAGTAGTTTTGAGTGCTACACAGCAGAGAGGTCAACTGTGACCAAACATCCAAAAACAAGTATGAAGGAAATGCAGACAAATTTGACTCAGAGTTCATGCATGTATGTATATGTGTGTGTGTACATACGTGTATATATATATATATATATAAAATAAATGTTCAAAATTTGCCTTTCAGTCTGTCACTGCTTACTTCTCATATTATAATCACTCTGCTCCAGTTCATAGTGGGGTTAGAAGGTCATCCTTCAGCAGACTTAACAAGGAGAAGCTGTTTTAGCACTTAAAGATTCAGCTAGGTAGAGACTGGTTTTGCCAAAAAAGACAGAGTTGATAGGGGGATGTGGAGTTTATTTAACAATCACCCGGTAAAGCTGGGAGAAACCAATATATAGGATTTCTAGCCCACAAACCTTTCGTTAGATCATTTGCTTTGAAGAAGACATGCTGTTGAAGCATTTTCCATGGCTAGGCCAGACACACAGCTGTCTAAAAAACCAGGTTTAAACCCTGCTTTTTTTAGTGCATCTAACAGTTCAGCTTTTTTCAACTGGTTCTTACAGGAAAGTAAAATAATAAAACCAGATTATGTGAATGACTTTGTCTCTCACACACCCCTTCCAAGAGTCTGATGGCACCTGGCTGCTATGAAACTGTCAAGTTTTGATCTTTTTCTGAGAGGAAAATATATACATCTACTGCCATTTTGTTTAACCTTGAAAACCAATTGGGTTTCATCTTCCCTTTTAGGAAAAGGACAAAAAAGGGCTTTAAAGTCATCATTTTTCTTGTCTTTTTGTATTCTTGGAGGCAGATTAATTGGGAAAGTAATGCCTCAGACCACTTAAAAAAAACGAAAGTAACACTAGATAGAGTGCAAAAATGGAATTCATTTAAAATACGAAAAAAAAATCTTTATTTGCCTGTTAATAGGTTTTTAATAATCTTGAAACTCTAACATGCCAAACAAAATTTAGGTGGACAAAACCAGTTTGTTTACTTTCATTTTGTATCTTAATATTACCAAAACAAAAGTTTGAGATCCCGTGCTAATACTTCTCCATGTAAAGGGGCATTTAATATTGAACACCCATGGCAATAAGTAAGTGCACTGAAGAAAACCAATATTTTAACCTGACAGATCTGACACATTTGATTTCAGCACGACTCCTAATGAATTTGGGTTTTGCTTTCGTATCATGTATCTGAATGATATTCCTAATAATGGTAGTGACAAACATTGCCAGGACAACACATGTTTTGCACACACTTTTTTAATATTTTGAATTTACATGTGGGTTCCTCCAGCAAATTAGAAGCTAAAGATGGAAGTCCACCAGCTTCTTTGTTAACCTACTGTACCATACATAGCAAGACATACTGGTGGTATAGGGTGAGAGAAGAGAAGAGAAGAGAAGAGAAGAGAAGAGAAGAGAAGAGAAGAGAAGAGAAGAGAAGAGAAGAGAAGAGAAGAGAAGAGAAGAGAAGAATAAAAGATGCATGTAAACCCAAAAATGGATTTGACAAATATCAAAGACATTACTGAAAATAAAAATAAGAGAAGAAGATAAATGCTACAAGAAATTGACATTATTGTGAAAAAACACCCATAAAGGACTCAAAGCTAGAAAAAAAAAAATTAAAAGCTGAAGGAACCATGGGATGACTCACTCTGGAAATTAACAAGGTTGTCACAATACAAAGGAAAATACAGCATCAACACTGGGGAGAAGTTCATCTAGACTGATAAAAAAAATGTTGCAATTGATAAAAAGAGCAGATTTGAAGAAAATATTTAACATCAGGTGGGAAAAGAAAGCTGAACATTAAAGAAATTTGAAAGCAAAAGGAAAGGCCTTTCAAAAGGAGAAAAGTTTTAAACAGTAACTAAACAAGGATCAGTTTCTCATCAAGATTTGCTAATGTTTCACAGAAGTACAAGTAGAAATATTGTGTACTGAAAAAAAAACTATGAAAATCCACAACATATTTACCATATGGTATAGTGAGGAAAATAAGTCATATTTTCATTGCTAAGTCATCAATAACAATAGTAAGTTTTAAAGAAACAGAAATCTCTAATGTTAGCTACAAGTCTATTTCATATCTACTTGCTCATGTGTCATGTTCTGGGTTATTTATACTTCATACAGGAGAGAGAGGAAGCAGTAATACAAATCATGTTTTGAGCTAGTTAATTATTTTCTTTACAGATTTGTTTATTTCCAAATTAATTTCTGTGAATTTGGCTTGTCACGGTACAAGCCAAAACAACATGAACTGACAGCTGAAGGCAAAGATGAAGGGTCACCCCACCACAGCCAAGTGCTTCCTATACCATATAGAGCTTTCTCCCCAGCTGTTCCTCAGTTCGAGAGCCAGAAGGGAATTGCAGTACTTGGCCTCTGTCCTGCGTCTTTTCTAAACCAGTGACACCTATTCAAAGCAGCTATAAAGTATTATCACATCAGGATACTATAACTTAATTCTGATTCTGATCAGCTATGAATACACATTGAAAGGCCAGAGATGAACCTTCTAACCCATCCTAATAATCTCTGTATTATAGGCTATAAAACTGCAGATGAGTTGCTCAGTGTGGCCTCTGTGGTCATGTTTTAAGGAGACTATATTCTGATGTAAAGGTTTGAAATGATAAAGAGTTTAACACGTGCACTGGTGATCTGTCTAAAATGTTTATCATTCACCTTGTAAAATATTACAGTGTATTACCTACTGAAAGTGAATGTTAACTATCAGCATAATGACCATGTCAGTCCAGATTCTCCCTGTGTTGTAATTTACTGAGGAAAACTGGGAAATAGTAGCGCCCTCTGTGAATGCTGTGCTTACCCTTCAATGTGGATGCGTTCATGATGGGTAACTTATTCATGGCACTAATAAAAGGGAATTCTTAAAGGAACCCTGTAAGAAAGGAGTACACTGACCTATCAAAAGCTTTTCCAGCACGTACCTGGGCAGCTAATCATGTTAGCAGCTGTTAAGAGGAGGTCCTTTAGTCTTGTCACAAACCAGGAAGCTGAGCACCTGGAGATTAAAAAGTCACCAAACTGCTCAAAAGTTGGTTCCAACATGGACAGAGGAGGAACCTGGAAGTTGCTGCAAGCTCATGCATACTTAGAAGCAACACAATTGAGTTACATCTACCCATCATTTTGAGAGGAAAGCCATCAGAGGTATAGCCTGAGAGTCAGGCATTACTGCAGGCTCTGGCTTTATACTGTACATTACAATGATAAGTCTGTATATTACAGTAATACCTATACATACTGCTATGCAATACTGCATTATTCTTACTCCTACTGAGAAACTAAGCCAATTGCAGAATGGTGTGGGAGCTGGAGTTTACCTCAAATATATTAACTATTTGTACTAGTATCTTGTCTTCCATATGTGTATCAGTGTGTTTGTGCATGCTTGTCTATGTACGGGTTTAAAAATCACAGTATTTTTTTCCTGGCATTTAGGTTCATTCAATAACATGAAAATCAGCTGATTAAGATCTTTAACATTTTCCCTTAGGACAATCCTAAAATAGTCTTTTATTGGTGGAGCTCAGCACACGAAGCTTGTTTCTTCCCATGATACCAAACGTTCATTTAGCAAGAACTGTCACTCAAGTTAAGCTTTCTCCTAATGAACCAACCTCTATTGTATTTAAACTGTAGTACCCTGAAAGATGCTGACCTTGCATGAGAAGACACATCTGCAGTCTGCTTTCCAAATACAATTGACTGCTTGAGCATCTTGGCACTTTCTCCTCTAACTTTTGTTTACTCTGAAATTTCTACTTTGCTTAATGTCAAGATAGCTCATAACATCTCAAAAAGCCAGGTGGAGCAGGTGGAAATTGAAATGAGAAACACACAAGAGGGTTTTTTTGTTTTCTTTGAAGGACAAGCTGGCAGAGGCAGCTCCTGTGCCTGAGGACTGAGAGGCTCGGTAGAGCAGGGTACCTATAAAGCACCAAGTGTTTTTACACTTAAGTTGCCCACCATTAAAAGTCGCATCACATCCGTGCAGAATAGACCGATTCACTCGGATGCAAACAGTATCACAAACACAGGGACCATTCACACGGCTCCTAGGCTGCACTTCGGCGAGCCTGGGATGAAGCCGAGGACCGTGCGTACCATTTAACGCTCCCAAAATCTCTTGCGTTTGTCAGGGGTGTTTCCAGCCCCCACTTATCTTTTCCCAGGAGGGCTCAGCTCAGCCCGGGAAGGCCGTGGGAAGGCAGGCGCAGCCCAGAGGGCAGCGTGCCCACCCCCGCCGGGCCGGGNGGCCCGGGCCGCTCGCTTCCAGCCGGGGCCCTTCCCGGCTGCTGGGCTCCCCGTGCTCCCGCTCGCACTGACCGGCCGCGCCCCTCGCTGACCTCGGAGACCCCAAGAACCCCACAGCCCCCTGCCCGTCTCCGCCTCGAAATAAACTTTTCTTCCCACGCCGAAGGGAGGCTGGTGGTGCCTGNTGTTTTCTTTGAAGGACAAGCTGGCAGAGGCAGCTCCTGTGCCTGAGGACTGAGAGGCTCGGTAGAGCAGGGTACCTATAAAGCACCAAGTGTTTTTACACTTAAGTTGCCCACCATTAAAAGTCGCATCACATCCGTGCAGAATAGACCGATTCACTCGGATGCAAACAGTATCACAAACACAGGGACCATTCACACGGCTCCTAGGCTGCACTTCGGCGAGCCTGGGATGAAGCCGAGGACCGTGCGTACCATTTAACGCTCCCAAAATCTCTTGCGTTTGTCAGGGGTGTTTCCAGCCCCCACTTATCTTTTCCCAGGAGGGCTCAGCTCAGCCCGGGAAGGCCGTGGGAAGGCAGGCGCAGCCCAGAGGGCAGCGTGCCCACCCCCGCCGGGCCGGGGTGCTTGCAGGGCAGGGGGGCTCAGGCGGGGCCCCGCACCGGGTCCACGCGTGCTGCTCTGCATCCCCCGGGCCCGGTGTCCGCCCCGCCGGCCCGCACTTCCCAATACGCGGGACCTGGTGTTTGTTTGCCTTCGTTTGTCACTTCTGGTTTGGGCGGGTTTTGCTTTCTTTTTCTCTGGTCTTGTTTCGACTTCCCGCAAAAACGGTGCCAGTGCCTGCGCCCTGACCCACTTCTCCGTCGGATAATGATATGCCGCGGCTCCAGCCCCTTCCCCCGCTGCCACTCCAGTTCCCAGGGAACACGCAACCCCTCCGGTTCCCGGGGCAGGGAGCAGCCGGGAAACGGCACCTCCTCAGAGGCGGCTCCGCTCCCAGCGCCGCCGCTGCCCCGCGCCCGTTCCCACGGCTGCCCATCGCGGTGCGCG
>VZTG01002916.1:636647-672694 GCA_013397845.1 Melanocharis versteri | reverse complement strand
GGCAGTCGGAAGGAGGCGAGGGACGATTTGGACATGCTTATTCTCGGGCGCTTGGTTGCCTGCATCCAGCTCATCTGTATCCTCAGAGTGGGTGAGTGATCTCTGCATGAATTCGTCTTCGGGCTTCGGAACAACTTTTCTCCCCGGGCTCCGGTGGGTTTTGGTCTCTCTGATTCCTTTTACTTACATATGCAGGCGCAGTCCCCGCCTGTTCCACACCGCGAAAACACGCTGTCAGCACCACGGGTGGGAGCGTTTCTCCTACCCGTTTTACCTCAGCCGCCGGGCTCCGAGGATGCGCGGTACCCCACGCCACCCCCGGCAGCGGCGGGCTGCTCCGGGCGGGGCTCGCCAGCCCACCCTGCCTCTGCTCCCCCGGCGTGCCCCGCCGAGCCCTCCCAGGGCTCCGGCCCCGCCGGGCTGCCCGCACCCGCGGGGGAGGGACCGGCTGTGCGCCGGTGACACGGGGAGAGAGAAAATCCCTGCCCAGCGATGCTGATATCGAGCTTCTCTGGGGACGTGGGATGTGAGATGTTCCTTTAAGGTCTCGCATGAACTGTTCCGAAGAGAGGGGAGGGTGCAAAATTTCACTTCAAAAAAGGACTCGTTCTGCCTGAACGAGTAACGTCAGTGGGTGCCCTAAACCATGCAAAATACGAGTCGTTCATTCACGTGGGACCCCGCATACAGAATATGGATTCATATATAGATTTCAGTAGGACTGCTTACATAACCAAATTCATTTTCAGCTCATGCAGACCTGTGCAACTGGAGTGCATCCTAAAAATCATGCAGTGCCCTGTTACACGATATGATGGTTATTATAACCAGCGTGAGTCACTTGATGCTGTTAGAAGTGCTCTCTGCAGTACTTCATCAAATAAATACTAGCAGCTTATGTGGCAGGGTTTATATCCTGTTTGATGATCGTTTTGAATTTATAAGCTCTTATCAAATAGATCCCTAGAAAATACCAGTTGACTGCTTATATTTCAGTGTGAGGAACTTGGGAGCTTCACCTCCTTGTGTACAAAACCAGTCTTACAATAGGTCTGCGATGACAAAGTAGTCACTAACCTACATTTGTCACCCAATAGGTGGTGCTGCTTCTGAAACCATGCAACTCTATAAACAAAGATCGGGGTTAGGTTTCACCTGCAGTGAAAGCAATTTCGTACCAAGTTCTGCTAGTTAGAGAAAACTACTTTTTTTTTTTTATTTTATGGAAAAATATTTTTGCCTCTTTTCAGAAAATACTGTGGAATGATTCAACTATAAACTTGATGAATATAACCGATCTTCAGTTAAAATGTATCGTCTTTGTAAGGACGTTAATAACATTTTAATGTCACTTTTGAACTAACCTATTCCTAAAAATAGGGTGGTTACTCCAATTCTCTTACTTCCAGTAATTCTCTTATACTATGACATAGAATGGCCTGTTACAAAACTTTTGATAAGTTTTAATAGTGTCTTTCTTACATTGCCAACCTGTTTCCTAAAATCAGATGTATTCCCAAGTCTATTTAAAGGAAAAAAATTAGCAGATGCTTTTACATGTTTGTGGAGGTATATGAAAATGTTTGAGAGCAGATCAAGTATGCGATGATGTGATTATAATGTAATACAGCTCAATTAAATTTTGGGAAAAACTTCCCTATTCGGGTGATCCTATCACACTGGAAGCAATGCAAGACATAAACGTAACTTTTGTAACCTTTTTTTTTTGTTTTAAATAATTTCATCTAGCATCTTATTAGAAATAAGCTGGTTTTATATATCGTAATGTTTAGGTACTTGTTGTGCATATGTATGTTATATTCATGAATTTACAAGATCTGACAGGATGGGAAAAGGTTTTCTACTCATACATAAGATGTAAGTGCAGCTACTTTTTATTTCTCTAGACTGATACACTATTGTTTTCAAACCTGACCTGGAGAGGACCCCCTTTCTTGATGTGATGGATTGATTTGGTCTCAATGGTGCATCATTCTGAAGACTCATGAGCTAGACTTCTCAGTGTGTTCAACAGTATGATTGTTCCCAAGAATGAATACCCTATACAGGCTATTAGATTGATTTAATCGGATTTCATTTGAGTATGTTCCTGTTTGATTACCTCTCCATAACAATACGCTATAATCTGATAGCATTGGTTCATATAAGCAAATACTTAAAATCCTGATACTATTTTCTTCAGTGTTTTTTGGTTGGTTGGTTGGTTGGGGGTTTTTTTCATAAAATATAAAATAAATTATTGCATACCACCAGTGTATGGTTCCAAGGGTTTGGTTAGAGAGGAGAACTGGATGGGACTGTCTGGCTTCTACCATTAAATATTTCTGGTGCAGAAGAAACCAGACCCAGGGCTCTGTGAATGGATTGTTGCTGGAGAGCATGGCAATCTGCCTTCACGTTGTGCAGCCTATGCTTATTAGTGTGAGGCTAGGCAACGTGTAGATCCCAGCCTCATTTGCTTGTAGTTTCAAAAAATGTTGTTGAGTCCTTAGCTGGTCTGGTACAGAGCTTTAGAAGTGGTCCTCCCTAGGGAATCTGATTGGGAGATTTGCTGTTGACATTGAGGGATTCATCAGGGAAATCTGTCTCATATGTGTCCAGAAAAGGCAAGGCAGCCAAGTCAGCCTCACTGAGGAATAAACTGTTGGAGCAGATGGAGGCAAAAAGTTCTGGGAATGACAAGACAGTGACAGTTCATTCTCTGTCTTACTGAAGAAACACTGAGGAGCTTAATTCTAATATCCCTCTGAGTTATGAACAGCACCTTCCTTCACAGTGTTACTGAAGCCAAGGACCTTGATTACATCAAGTACTGATGTAATTTTTTATGGAGCAGGGTATTATCTGAGTACTCTCTGTGAGTGCCATTCAGTGAAGTTCAATGAAACTTGTGGAGTGAGATGCCATTCAGTCACAAATAAGAGCTCATAAGAAATCCTATGCAGTTGTCTGTGAACGCTACTGTGTGGTTAGAGATTTCTTATTAAGTTCTTTTTTTTCACTGAGATTAAAGGGGAAAAAACCCCAACCCTACATGGACAATTCACTTGTTTTTTTACAGTTTTATTTTAAATGAGAAATTCATGAATCTGTAATCTTCAGCCTGCATGTATCTCAGACTGAAGATATTCTTTGAAAATCTGCCCTGGCCTACTGATGTGTTCCATATAACCTGAAAGCCAATGAGGGGTGCCCTTTTTGTGCCTTCTGTCACATTGTTCCTATGGAAAAAATATCTGGAGCCTTTTCAATAAGTAGACTATTTATGAATCTGTGTAGGCAAGAAAATGTTCGTAGAAAAGGGAACATGTTTTAACAAATTACACTGTAATTGTGGTTAAATTTGAGTCAAAGAAGTGTAAATATTTAGGCAAAAGTCAAAAATATTCCATGCTCTCACTAGCAAAATGTATGGATAGTTTCCCCAAATAAGGTAAAAAGTGTCTCTGGAATTAGCTAATCTGCATCTTACTGCTATCACTGTCTGGCCTCAACCAAGGTTTTGTCTTTCAAAATGCAACTAATTAATCTATTAATTGCTTAATTAGTTGTGTCTCAGTTTAATTTCTCACTATCTAGAGAAGATCTCTCTCTCGTTTTTAGTTTGTTTCTGGCATCGCTGTGCCATGACTTTATTTGCACAAAGGTGGTAACAGTTCCCTAAATATTCTTATTTTTCTCATACAGGACAGTATTTCCAAGCTGTCAGGCAGCATGCACCTTACTATCAACATGAAAGCAACTTCTCTGCACTCTTTACTGGGCTTTCACAACTAAAAATTATGGGAATCTAAAGCCCAGCACCACTTTGGCTTCCTAAATCCAGTCACACTTTGTGCTCATTCTCATGTACACGTGTAGACTCAGTAAGCCCTTAGACTGTTAAAGGACTATGGGATCAGATCCTTCTTTTTTGCACTAACCTCTTATTTTGACAATATTTTTGTAGCATAGTTATTTGGCACACTTCAAACTGAATTACATCACAGTAATATTAATGTATACTACTTCTAATGCTTTAGCACATTTTACACTTAAGATTATATGTTCCTATGGATGATGATACATAGCTCCTATGGAGGAATTTAATCCTGCCATATCTAAAAATTAAGAGCTAAAACAAAAACTAAGAATTTTAGAAGTGATTTATTTTCTACTTTAACTGTCTATATTATGGCCATATATATGTTATGCATTTTTGTACCATAGAGATTTATATATATCAAAATCTAAATATACAGTATGGATTTATTTTAGGTTCAAATACTGGCAGGTATGAAAAGTTACAAAATGAATGGCATTTTAAAATTAATGTCAGTGTAGCCAAATCTTTATCAGCACGCTAGTCATCTGTAGGACATATCTAAAATAGTTATGTATCTTCCAACATTGGATCAATACAGTTTATAAGGAGAGTTTTCTAAATTGCATTTGGCCTTACTTCATCTCTGAATTTACCCTGCTATCTGGATTCCTGGAGAGAAACTAAATAATATATATAAAAATAAGATGGTAATTTGAAAATATTATAATTATAATCTGTATTGTAAATTAGTATGTTAATTTATGAAAATAGGCGCTTGCCCATTTCTTAAGGAAGGCTATTTCCTAGATTTTCAGTGCTCATCATTTAAGTGGCCACTTCCCACTATGAGATCTCCAATTAGGAATTTAAGGGTGAAAAGATTCTGTTCTTTCCCTGACAATTTCAATTCCTCTTCAAATGTGCTGTGCTTCTCAGTATTCCCCGTAGGGCCTGGAAGTCTGTGGCAGTTCCGGAGCCCCCAGCTCCCATTTAACAGCTCAGTTCTCACAGCTTCGTGCGCCATTTATGTGGCTTTCCTGTACAGGACATCCTTTGGGTATTCAATAAGCTTCTTTTCCCATAGAGACAAAAGTTACCTTTTTGAATACATGTCAAGCCTTCTGTATTAGAAAGATGAATCTACAGGAAGAAAAGGACTTACAGTATTAAATAAACAAAATCCACTAAATGAAAGATAGCAAATATTTCAAAGAGGCTGGGACTGCAAATGAAACTTGGCTCCTGCAGGTTGTTGAGGAACTGTTGGCAGCAGAATACTTTTGTAGGAAGGTATGGTGCAGGTTGCTTGTTGAATACAAATTACTGATATTGGTCCATTCAGTCTTGAGGCTAGAGTGGAAATAACTGGAAATTTTAGAAACAAGGTGAGAGTTTATTTGCATCACAGGCTGGTAATTGTGGTGCTATCTGATAGAGGTGAAATAAGAGACTTTTTAAGTAAAGCAGACAATGTATAAAAGTGTCATAGATTATTCTAGATGAGGCATGTGTCTCGAAAGCTCCTATTGCCTTCTACATCTTGCTGATACTTGACTTTGGTTTTCTTTGATCCACTGGAAGTAGCTATATTTCACCCTACAAATTAGTATTTTTCGTTTCTATTTGAAGACCCCAGGAGGTACTGTTTGAGTTAGTCAATTTCAGAACTCATTATTGTGGTGAAAGTCACGAGGATGGTGAAAGTCAGAAGGATGATGAAAGTGCTATCCTACATCTGAGGAGGAAAGCTCCGCAATGGAAGCAGGATGCCTATGGAACTTAGGTGTCTGAACCCAAAATTTTAATCAAAAGGTTCCCTGACTCAGCTCGTACCTTGATGGCTTCCAGGGAAGCTTTCAGGCAGCTATAGTTCCTCTCCTGCATGTACCTCCTCTGACCTGATTGTGTGCATCTCAGTGCCTCTTTAACTCCAAAATTTCGTTGTATCCAAATACAAATGTCCTTTCAGATGACTTTCCTGAACTTAAGTCAGTAAGGCTTCCCTAAATATATGCTGACAGGATCAGGTGTCTCAATCTGGCTGCTGCTGCTTCTGTTCAGGACAAAGGACAAGGCGATGGCTATGCCACCTTCTCATGTTGTAGCCCAGTCACTGAAGCATTTTAGCAAGACAGCCTAGAGAAAAGGCCTGGTCTGAGATAAAGGGATTTGAACCTACATCTCCTGTCTCTAAACATTACGTTTTGTCAAATGAGAAGACTTTTCATACTTCTTGTGTAATATGAAGCAATTTAGCTTATTTTTTTAATTAAAAAATTTTTTTGAGAGGATTCTGGACAAAATCTTGAGAGAGGGTTGCTAAGCAGTTGGAAACCACATCTATTTCAGGAAGTTTGGAGCTGGAAATGGAACCTGGGAGAGTTTGCAAGAAAATTTTCCAGCATATAAGTTTGCCTTTTTCTCACTGATCCTTAAGCATCCTCTTCAGGCTTCTGAAGCAAGGATTCTGAATTAGTAAGATGCTACAGCAAGGTAGGAAATATGAGTTCTTATGCCTGCTCCTACTCAGTGTTTCATTATCTACTTGCTGGATACAGTGTGTAGATCACTACCCCTGCCTTTTCTCTGGTTGTGCTCTAAAAAAAGAGCAGATCTTGCTTATTTCTTTAATAGTTCCAGATACTTATTTAAAGAAAGAAATTCTGGGCTGCACTTCTGAAAGACTAACCTCTCAAAGGTGGGCAAAGCTCAAATGTATTTCCACCAGCTCAGCATTGCACATCAGCTGTCCTGGTCAGCTGAGTACGATTTGGGCAGGCCAGTTGCTTGTAACTGCACTCAGCTGCTTAGATCACCTAAAGACAGTGGAGGAGCCTGACCTTAAAGGCTCTGGAGCCTACTGCTATTGCCTGGCAGGTGGATAATTCTGCTAAAGCCATCTTGCACTTGAATTTTTTCCTAAGTCAAGGCTATTGAATATATCCTTTGCACCACAGCTTCAGATTCAACAGCTAAAAAATAGGCTAGATGTGGTTTGGCTGCTTGCCATATAAAAAGCACTGTTTTCTTGTCTAGATTTTTACAGCATCCAGTTAGACATACAAGGTGACATGTTTGGTTTTTTCCTACTGCCTTTTATGTTTCACTAAACGTAAAGAATATAGTTACTTTGAAATTTTCTCTGATATTGAAGTACTGAAGATCCTACTGCCCAGGTAGAATTCAGCAATTTATATTTCTGTATGAAGATACTACAACTTCTCACCTGACCAGTGAGAGATTTCATTAAGAGTTTTTGGGAGCAGTATATCTGTTAGTAATTTGGCTGGGAACTGTCATCCTCATTGCCAAAAAAATTTTGCTAAATACTGGATTACATGAAGTATGAAATATAAAGTAGGTAACATTTTAAAACGTATCCATCTTCACTGCCTCATTTATCTGTTTGTTGAGATAGAATAAGAGTAAAGCAGGGAAGAGGTGATTAAACAGTGACATTGAAAGGGCAGAATAAGAGACGTCCAGAGTACTTTTACTGTGTTAAAATTGTGTTACAAAGATTGGTCTTCAAAATCCTGTAAATTAAGGATGTTGCATAAAAATAAATCACATCAAATGTATCTTAGTGAAATACATGGTTTTGTAAATTCCCTCACAGAATGTGACAAAGAATTCCTGACTCATTTAAAATTTTTTTGGAAGTCATGGTAAGTTCTTTAATAAGACAGATTTTTTTTTGTTTGTTTTTTAATAAGCTATCCAGACCAAATGAAATATTTTCTAAAGAAAATGGAAGGATTTATTGAATTCATTGAGATTTAGACTGGTTTGTATCATAATTCTTCAGAATACATTTTTCCAAAATTAATGCAATTTTTCAAAGCAATCAAATCCTTAAAAAAGATAAATTTGAAATGTTCTGCAGGGGCAGCATATACTGAGGAAACTGAAAGCTTTTTGAGAGCTAAAGCAAATATTTTGAGGAAAAATTAAGCCTTTAAAATCAGCGTTTAAAAAAAGACTTGATTCTTCAATTGCTTTATATGCTGAACTCCATGATTTCAGCAGAAGTTCCCAAAAAGAAAAACATCTGCTTGCTGAGACTAAGCAGCTAATGATCAGAGTAACAGCTGGCTTTATAAAAGGGACCTAATATTACTCCAGGAAATTTTTCTTCTGGCTCCATCCCCAAACTGACCAACTGTGTTTGATCTATTTCTAGCCATTTAGAAAAGTAATTTTGTTTCAAGTGTATGCCAGTTATTTCTGTCAGTACCTTTTGTAACTCTTATTCAGATGGGCATGTCTAAGTAGGGTAACTAACAAATTGGTCAGGCAGGGACTTCCTGTGAGGCCCAGGAGCCTTCTTCCAGCTTCTTGGAGCACTCCAGTTAGGTGTCTGTGACATGTCATGCCAAATGGTGCACTTACTACACAACCCATCCACCTGTCATTTGCACGGAGTTTGGGGAGAATCTTGTGTGGTTTGTGCCTACCTCTTTCTTTATTATCTTTGAGTTTTGGTCACTACCTTTGCATTTCATGTATCTTGCAGTGTTGCAGAAAAACTGATTTTGTGTTGGTTTTTTGGGTTTTTTTCTAACTCACCTTAGGTTTGTGTTAAAAAAAAACCAAAGGAGAAAAAGTTCCAGAAGATCTAAATAAGTTTTAGGATAAAGCTGACACAAACCCGAATTACTATAAACTGGCAATGTGCAAATTTATATTGAAAATTCGAAGAAGGTTCCTAATCATTACAACAGTGGAATTCTGAAAAGTGTTTCCAATATGGGTGCAAAAAGCCAACTTGGTGGTGGTTTTTTTTGTGGTTTTTTGGTTGGTTGGTTGGTTGGTTTTTGTAATTGTAGAATACTATTTTTTTGTAAGAGCCTGTGGCACCTGAAGCAGGAGAGAGCCATGTCAATGATCTAGGAGTTCCTGTCAGTGAGTAGCATGGCGCAGTTTCAAACTGTGCTAAAGAAGAAAACTGAGCAGTGTGCATCTGGCTGTGCCAGCCAGCTGCCCCCTGAAACAACATAAACCAGTCATTCCTCATGATGGACTGGTGCATTTGTAAGCTGAGGTACTAAGTTTTGAGTGCTCACTTAGCATCTCAAGTACCCCTCAGCATTTCAAAACGCATACAGTAAAAGAAAGAAACATATATATAGGAGGCTATATATCATAAATACAATATAAAGTCATGAGACTTTAAAATTTACATTTTGAATTTGATTATTGTATTTTGAGGCTCTTGGCCATTTGCTATTTTAAATAAGATTACTTGTATAAGTACAAGGTAAGAAACCTTCTCTAAAGGAAAGTATTTGAAATTGCTTGTGTGGTTGTATGAACTTCAGGGGCTAGTGGTAGAGTTAAAATAATAGTCAATTGAAAATCTTAGTGAGCTGGCAGTGTTCTCCCTCTCTCACCTGATAAAACCATAGGGCATTTCAATTCATTTTATTTCAGTGTCAAATTTTGCACTGGCTGAATTCTGAGAGTATTCTCAGGCTCGTCTGCCCATTTCTCATTGATCTTCTCCATGTCCACCTCTCGTATTCTTGTATAAATGGTTTGGCCTCTCTGTCAGCCCCATTTCTCACTACATACACATTTCTCCAAAGACACAGGCAGTTATGTGGTAGTTTACTTATGTAAAATTCCGCCAGCAACTTTGTAAAAGTCCTTGACTAGTTTCTGCACCCCATTTTAAAGTGTAATTCTTACATACCTGATACAATTATTTTTCCCTGTTTGTTCCTCCTCCTTTATTTGGGGTGAAGAAAAAGGGATTTTTTTTTTTTGCTTACTGCTTTCTTTGTGTGGTAAAAAATCAAACAAACATAACTCAATACATATTCGATCTAACGAAACACTGGGTAAAAAATGTAAATTCCTTATTTTGTTTCTCTGTGAGTTTTATTTTCTGCACTGTTGCCTAATTGATTTCGAAGGTTTGTTTTTTGGTATGTCTTGATGAGAGACAGAAAAGACTTCTGTATTTAGAATATGTATATGTATTTGACCAGAGGTCAAGACAGGATTACATTTAACAGAATTAATTCAGGAATACTTAGACGAGAAATTATTCTGCTAATCCATTAGTGAAAAATACATCCATGAAAAATTCCTGAGGATTATGCAGAGATATCCTTTAATCTGAGTCTTTTTTCAGTATTTTCTGGTTTGTGCTATCCACTGTGGGATTTGTAATGCATGAATCAGCAGACGAAGTATGTTTCCATGTGGCAGTAGTCATCTCTGCCTGTATGGGAAGTTCCAAACTTTTTGTGTGAGTGATAAGACTGTGACACAAAATCTTCTAAACATTTGTCTGAGCAGTGGCTGTACTCATGCAAAACAGGGTTTAGACTAGATATTGGAAACCATCTTCACTGAAAGGGTGGTCAGGTGTTGAAACAGGCTGCCCCGGGTGGTGGTGGAGTCACTGTTCCTGGAAGTGTTGGAAAAAAACATGTGGAGGTGGCACTAGGCTGTATGATAAAGTGGTGGACCTCGTGGTTGGTCTTTTCCAACCTTAAAGATTCTATGATTATGTGAAAAATGACAACAGGAACATATATGTCCTGTTGTTAAGAATATGTGCTTATTTTATATGATCTGATTAGCTTTTGCAACTATATAAGTGTTTACTGTAGGAAAAGAGATTCATCATAGTAAAACATGTTGCAAGTGCAATTTAGAGCAGATTAAAAATATCCTTGTTGCCCTGCTGAATGGAAGAAGACAGGTTCAGCTAAATCTGGTGAAGCTAATAAGGCAGTGATGCATAACAAATAGTTTCAGGTTACATGCAGTCAAGTGAAATATAGGAAAATGTATATGGAGCAACCAGAGAATCTAGTCTTGTTTTTGGTGAATAAGGTAATATGAGAATAATCACCTTTTTCTAATATGATCTACACATTCTATCACAATTTTAAAGAGTGCATTTGAACAAAACAGTAATAACAGGTTTTCATGGTTTGCTTCGTTAGTTAAATAATTCCTTGGATGTGCAAGAGCTTTTCGAAACACACGTAACCGTGAAATCTCCTGTTCACTTGAAAGCAGTAGGAAATTCAACCTACTCTGACTATGATTAAATCAAAGAGGCTTCATCATCTTGCAGTGGAACTCAAAATGCTGGGTGTGCATAGACTGGGACTCACAGCATGCCCTGTACTGGGACATGCAAGCTTGGCTGGTAAAATAAAGATCAGTGTAGATAATAACATGTGAAAAAATAACTAACTGGGACATGCCTCTCAGGGCCAAAATATTGGAAATAACTATGCTGAAACATCTCCTTTAGATGTCTAGACTTGTTGAATTCACAATTGTTGATCTTACTACCCCTAAACCAGCTATACAATGCTGATACTGGACACTTTCTGTCATCTAATAATACAACATTTGCCAAAGAAACAGGAGATGGCAATCCTAAACATTTCCCATATACTGGGGTTTGAGCCACAGCTGTGGAGGGCAGTATGACCCACAGTATGACAGAGCACAGCAGCTGGGGGTGGGCAACACTGCTGGTCTGTACCCGGCTGAAGATGGGAATTCTGGAAAAGTTTGAAAGAAAAAACCTATCTATCCAGTCCAGTGGGTGGGATAAGGTGGGTTCAGTGCAGCATTTCATGGAGCTAGACTAGATTTTTGCCATCTCTTCTTCACTGCACCCCTGCTACCCTGCTCCAGAGCAGCAGCTGCCGCTGTGTGTGAACAGCAAATCCTGAGCAGCAAATCCCTGGTCTCCGCCTTCTGCTGTGGCTCCCTAGCATCTCCCCCCACTACACCCCCACAACACTCACTCTGTGGCTGCAGTAGAGATTTCTCTACTGGGTGGACACAAATGTGCATTTGGCAGCCTGTACTGCTGGAAGGGCTGCTCCATCTGTGATGGGCAGTGGGCAAGAAAATACATTCTGTGGGTTGGTTTAAAGCCTTGGGTCAGCAGTTGGCCCATGCTGGGTTATGTCTGTCATAAGAGGAGTGATACATGGGATTCCAGTCCCTGCCATATTTCTGTCTTTTATCTAGCTGCTATCCAGTGTAAAAACCACCAGGATTTCTATTGTCTCCTGTAGTATTGAAACCTGATGAAGAATACTGCTGTATCTCCTGGTCAGGTGCTCAGTCTGGTGCTTATCTAGGTTTTCTGGGCATCTCTGAATAGTCACCTGCTTACCCTGCACTCACGAAGTCTCTGCATCTTTCAGTCTTGGACCAGTTGCTGATTTTGTTGTGTTGCAGAGGATGAACCAGTTAGATACAAAAGTGCATTTTAACTCTCCCGGAAAAGTGTGTAGCTGTATCATTAATCTGTGTAAGAAATGTATGCATTTGCACCACCCCTGTTGGAATAGCAGGAGGTTTTCTGCCACAGGCAGGTATGGCAACTGAGTGAGCAACTGCTGCAGTGCCCTGGAAGAAAATACAGCATGTGCTCCTTTTTGTAGCAAATCAGATGCTTTAGATGGCGTAGAGACAACAGATGCATTTCCCCGGTGAGTCACTGAGCTTCCCTAAAGCCCCGTATCTCCAAGGCTTTCAGCTGAGGTGAAGCATATTATGCTGCTCCCAGTACAGTCAAAACCTTAAAGGCTTAGTCAAACCTATAATTAATTAATGCTTGTGTAAGACTTAGAAGATATCTCACTAGATGAGCACTAAGTCTGTTGCTAATGATTTTAAATCTACGAAGCAACTTCCTAAAACCCTTTAAAATTGGCAATTATAATGTTCTGTTTTACATGGGAAAGCTTTGATCACTCCAGAGCAGGAAATAGATGCATGACTTAAACTGGAGAGATGCAGTGACAGAACAGCAGCAAACTGTGAAATAAAGTGGCATGGCAGAGAGCCAGAGGAAGATTTGCTGTTGCTCCTTCCAAAACTCGATTTGAAGTCATTTCAGTATTTCTGTGTTGCATAAATGACTGTGAAAGTCCTAGGAGGTCTTGCATGTGCTTACAGTCTGAAGATAAGACTTAATTGAAGAATTTTTGCTTTCATGTCCTGTTCTTTTTTTTTTTTTTTTTCCAATTCCTATGCAGTTACAAGGCTACATTCTGAGAGAGCTCTAGAAGTGAACCTAATGAAAATCTGACTTGTTCTGTCACAGGTACTTAAATGTGATTTAAAAGAAAAAAAAAACCTTGTTAAATATATCTGAAAGCCTATTGTTTTCTGTTCAACGATAGGAATACTTTGCAGAGAAACTAACTAGTTCCAGTCTAGAAGCTTCATTTTTGCTGTGGTGTTTTCTGAGAGTAAAACATATGAAGCTATCTTCTGTGCTTGACTAATGCTTGTTGTGGGTTTAGCAATGCCATCCACCAAACTGTTTCCCTAACTTACTCAATTTTTAATGATGTCATTAAAATTAAGAAGGTTCTAGGGTATAAAGCAGTGTGGTATTTGCTTGTAAACTTTTTACACTTCCTCAAATAAATTAAGTTATTAATGTGTAGAAGAGAGAAAATAAGAACATTCTAGGAAATAAAAATGCATTCTAAGAAGACTCTGCTTTTAAGAATGCATGGGGTATTTTTAAGCTACTGTAGTGCTGTCACCTGTGTATAATATGCGCCTGTTGAAGGCATCTTCAGAAACATTTTACTTACTTTGATTAATTGCATTATAAATTCTCCCCAGTGGCTGTTTAATTATGTGAAAAATACTACAAGTTGCTTCTTGGAGGAGCAAATATTATTGTAACGGTTTTATACAAGGTTTCATCCAAGTAAAATGAGGGGAAAAAGGTCTCTCTCTAATTGTCCATAGGCTTTTCACTGAGGGATTAAATGTTAACACTATGCCAATAGATGCAGTACTAGTACACTTCAGAAATTTTACAAACATTTGGGAAATTTAGAACTGGTTATTGGAAATACAACCACTTAAAATACACAATATATTTATTTCTTTGCATACACAGATTAATCCTTTAACTAGGCTTTTACGTGTGTTGGATATTTATACAAAAATGAGATTTGAAGTTAAACTGACATGTGGAGATGTTGTATAATCAGGAAATTGCTACCATTTATTATTTATGTATTGACAACATTTAAGTGCATCTGTCAGTGACCAAGGTTTCGTTGCATAAGGTACCATATGAACACAGAGCAGGAACATGACACCTGCTCTGCGGAATTCAGAAATAACATAGAGAAAGAGAAGCTGATAGGACAGAGAAGACAGGAGTTACTTCTAAGAAAAAGTCATATACTATTCAGTATAAAAAGCAGTTGAGTTGGTGAAGCAGCAATTTGTCATATCTTTTCTAGCTGTTCCTATGAGTACCCATTTTCAAAGGGATATTGAAGGGGTCTGTCTCAGTTCTACATCTGTAAGGTAGAGGTACTAATACTTTGCCCAAAGGCATTTTGTGTGAACAAGAGTGTGTTCACATTTCTGAAGCTCTTTGAAGAGTAAAAAGGTTGGCTCCAAGTCACAGGTTATGGGGCAGTGTCCCACCATGAGGAGGTTGTGCAGGGAGCCTTTGCAGCCTCTGAGGACCCAAAGCACGTGTGAAGGCAGCTCTGTTGGCAGTGCCCTGCAGACCCTGGTGCAGCCCCTTGTGTTCTGTGTTAGCCCCAGGCAACGCTATGACATGAGGAGAAGCATTCACCTGGAGACCTGCTGTATCCTGATGATTCAATAGGAAGCTGAAAATCATGAGACCTTGGAACTGAACCAGGTGGTATCAACTCGAGCATGTCATTTTGCCTTCTTTGCTTGTTTGCTTTCTGCAAAGCTGAGATGATATACCCATGCTTTCTGACACTGGTTCAGGAACAAAAGTGCTGCATACATGTGAGGGTATAGTACAGTGTGCACATGGGTGTGTGAGCAGCCAAGGTGTGCTGCTTTGGGTGAAAAAGGGAGCCCTTTCAGCCTGTGCACAGCCTTCCTAATGGTGTATGACTTTGCTTAGGGGAGACTTCATGTGCATTTGCACCTGAAAACATGAGTCAAAACGGCTGATCTGAACATTTATCTTGTGGTGGATCCTCTCTGATCGTAATCCTAAATGGAGGTTCTCACCCTGTGTGACCCACTGCTACCGAGAAACTATGGGCTGCAACAAGATCTCGTGCCTCATGGTCCCTGAATGTCAGCATGGAAAAATGTGGCAATATCAGGTAGGCATTTGCTGTGTAAAACAAAGCTCTAACATCTCACAAAAAGAATAATTATACTGCATGGGGGTACCACTGATCTTATTTTATCTAATTGCTGTAATTTAGTGTTCATATGAAGTGTGATAGTGCAGTCATAACATACTGAAAAGTTAGGTTTTCCTCAGGTGTAGCAGTCAGTAAAGCTTGGGTCCATGTGTCATGTTTGATGTTAATAAAAAAACTATTTATCCTGTGTCATTTTTCTTCATGTATCATTCTTCATTCTACAAAGGTAGCATGTGAGCACAGGTGTAGGGGTGGTGGCTGTTGGCAGTTATTTTCCATTAGCTGCCATTTCAGTTCCACAAGGTCCTGCAACACACGTTTTCTAGGTGGCCCCTGGCGCTGAATGAATGAGTAGAGCTTTTCTCTCTTATGCTCCCCATACTGCCTCTTCGTGGGTCACCCTGCATGCTTCAGTGTTTGCTGCCAGTTATCACACTGCAGTGTCCTAATACATTCTTGTCTGCAATTCTGACTTCAGGGAGGTGATGCTCTGTTTCTGTTGGTTACTCGTATTTCAGAAATAAATGTTGACTTCTAAGTTGTGACCATGAGGCCACGTGCTGACATGGACAAAAATTTTAAATCGCACAGATGCAGTGGATAAAAAAACTACATTTCTTTGTATTCTCTCTTTTAAAAAATAGCATACGTTAAAAAATTAATTGAAGGACCATTCCAGATTTCTGTTGTCTTCTGGCAAATGATAACTTAGCAGGGAGGAAAAGAGTAAGAAAAGTGGTGGGTCCTACTAACGAGAAGGAGAGACTTAATGGTAGTTTCCAGAGTCTTTACTCTAGAGTTCGTAGAAATCCCAGAGAGATTGAAAGAGTAAATGAAAGAAAAGAACAGGAAAAAAAAAAAAAGGGAAAGGGAAAAGGGGGAAACAGGAAGGAGGGAGAAAAGAAGGAGTAAGTTTACGAATGAGACACATTTGGCACTTGTGCAGCTTCTGTTTCTCTCATGTTCTTTAATTCTGGTGCTGCTGCGTTCTGCTGCTACTCGTCATTTTTAACTACTAGAAAAGGAGATTGGGGGAGTCAAATTACTCCTGCTGTGCCTTGTACAGGTATCACATCACCAAACCCAGAGTGAAATGAAATGAAGTAAGTGAACCCCAAGGTTTCAATCTCAGGTTTTTTTGACAACTCTTTTCCACACAGTGAGGAAGATGAAGAGGGTAATGCTACCAATTTCTTCTTTTCTAATAAATGCAGAGAAGTGGAATTTATTGCAGAGCAATTTATGAGGTGCTCTTCATCACAACAGAGAAGAAAGTTCAAGAGCTGAGGAGTCTTCATTTGCTTCTAGCAGGAATTGTTCATGTAATTTCCTTGGCATCATCACCGCAGTGATCTCTAAAGACACGTAGGTGTGTAATAATTCTAGCCAGTATATGATGAATGCATTATACAAAGACACTTGTTGACACTTGCAAGGAGAGATTAAGCGATGAAACAAGAGCAGTGATGGTTTTGGGGAAGGAAGAGACACCACCCCCTGCCCACTTGCCCACACTTCCACACTGCCTTGGCCTTTGAGGGTGACCTTCAACCCCTCCTCTCTTCTCCCTCCTCATGGGGAACCTTACGCACTGCCCTTCCCCTCCTTCTCTTTCTCAGCCCCACATCTGGATGTGAACAGGATTCCTTTCAGAAAATCCTACTCTTCTAGAGGCATGAACAGTTCTTGTCTGAGGGCAGGAGGGAGTACTGCAAAGCAGATTCTGGGTGATTGTTGCTCACTGCCTGTGGCAAGTATCCATATCTGAGATTATAATATAAATTCTATTTGTACAACATACAGTCTCAGTGCAGCTCAAGTTCTCTGGATTTGTTGGCAATATTACAAGTAAATTATTGTAATAGTTTAACGTTAAAAAGTGCATGTTGACAGTGATATTCAGGCTGTAATGACCACTGTAACCTAAAAAACTCCAAGGAGCTTTGTTGTTTTCAAAAGAGAAATGTGTGTTCTTAGGCCGCAAGGTAATTTGGCTGGAATAGTACATTTTGTTTATAATGAATACATCTCAAACTAGTGCTGCCTCCTCGAACAATATGCAAACCCAGGACCTGATGGTAAAACTCACTGCTCCTAGGCATGGCACAATTCTGCCTCTATGGACAGGACATAGGTGTATGTGTCACAGATTAAACAGGGACTGCTGATTTTCACCAAAATATACAGACCTTTGGTAGTAACTCTTTGTGAGGAAACATTGGAAGGGAAGTTAAAAGCCTTGGACTTGTAAGGACCATGTTGGGAAGAGTTTTAGTGTGAGACAGGGACCAGACAGGCTGACATGGCAGTAAGTTCTGTAAGTTTTAAGTTTTTTTCAGGGAAACAGTATTTAGAAATAAGTTTCAGCTAAATTTCACAATTGTTTTAATTGGAGAAAACAGTTCTAAATTCGTTTTGATGCAATAACTATAATGAGTACTGTTTTAAGAATCCACCCAAGGCTCTAGTCATGAAAGAACATGTGCTTGACTGAGTTGCATTAGCTCTCTAAAATAAAACTGATATTCTACTTGCAGCTCTGAAGACAAAATCTCCATTCTTTTTCCTCCATGCCAGAATTCCATGGTGGCTGTGATGAGCATCCTAGTTTTCCAAGGAAAAAAATCTAAAGAGAAAGAAGCTGTAATTACCTACTAGAAAAAAAAAACCACAAGTAAAGATAGAAATTGGCAGGAGAAAAGCCATACTAGTGCAAATCTTGATTAAAAAAAAAAAATCTTTTGCTCAGTCCTAAAGTGTGTCCATAACATTTTTGAGGTGCATCTACTAGGCATTACAATTTCCTGATGTACATTGTACAAGAAATAAGTTTCTAAAAGCGGGGTAATAGGGCATTGTGGTTTAACCCCAGCCAGCACTAAGCCCCACGCAGCCACCTTCTCACTCTCCCATCAGCAGGATCATGGAGAGAATCAGAAGGATAAAAGTGAGAAAACTCATGGGTTGAGATAAAGACAGATTAATAAGGAAAGCAAAAGCCCCCCACACAAGCAAGGCTAAACAAGGATTTTTTCCTGCCTTTCGCATGGGCGGGCAAATGTTCAGCCATCCCCAGGAGAGCAGGGCTCCATCACACATCATGGTAACTTGGGAAAAAAAAATGCCATCACTCCAAACATTCCTCCCTTCTTTCTTCTTCCCTCCACTTTGTATACTGAGCATGATGTCATATGGTCTGGAATATCCCTTTGGTCAGTTGGGATCACCTGCTCTGACTGTGTCTCCTCCCAGCCTCCCATGCACCCCCAACTTCCTTACCAGCCTGGCAGTACAAATAGCAGAACCAACAACAAAACCAGCTCTGTATTATCACCCCTGTATTCAGCAGAAATCCAAAACACAGCCCCATACCAGCCACTGTGAGGAAAATTACCTCTACGTCAGCCAAAACCAGGACATAGGGTAAGAACTAGTATCCAAGAGCTACTCCTGCATGGAGTGACTCGCATGCTCAGAAAGAAATTAGAAAAAAAATAACTGCTGCAAATGACCATATAGCAAGCTAAATTTCAAGAAGAGGATTGATTCCAGTTACAAATGATCATGTGCTTTCTTTGATGTAGAAAAATATGCAAAACATGGGCAAAAATGTGGAGTAGGCAGTGTTTGCATGAGAGCGACCTATTCAGCACACACCAGTGTAGCCTCTCAAGAACCATAAACATAGAAGTATATATTAAGATACCAATAAAATAAAAAAAAACCTTTTTCCTTCAGTTAGATTCTGTCATTGCCTTTCCTTTGAGTGCTAATATGGAGTTCATAAGAAACGAGACACATTTTAGTGAACTAATAAAATTTAATCCTAACATAAATGTACTAGTATATTGCCTATATAAGAGCAGGGAGCCCATTGTTTTGGCAATAAGCCAGATGCTGCTGGATAAATTAAAATGCAACCCTTTCATCAGTGCTTGATTTAGCAATTAGTTGACATCAAACTAGGAAACATGCGCTAGAAAGAGTACAGAATGTGATTTCTCTGTATTAATATTCTAAACTCTTTTATTGCATATCTATATAGACAGAATTAATACTGATAGGATTTCCTCTATTTATTAAAAAAAAAAATCCCAAGTCATGTTAAAGTGTTATTTTGCAGTTGCATTCAGCATAGATAAGATATTCCTTCAACCTTAATCTAATTATGACGAAATTAATAATGACAAGCCTTGAGAAAATAAGTGCGTGACAATTAATAAAAAAGTGGGTTAGCTGTGAGGGAGTTTGCTTTGCTGATGATGACAGGATTCAGCCTATAAATCACCAGTATAAGAGGAGTATGCTGAGAAAAGACAACCATAAAGATGAAGGTAAATTACAAAATCTAAATGAGACCCTGGGGACTAGGAAGATAATGATGTAAATCAAATCTGAGATGTGGTCTGAGGCAAAAGTGTATAGGTGAAAAGCGAAGCTTCAATTTGATACAAGAGAAAGGAAATGTTTGAGAAATTATCTCTATGTTATGTATGGCCTCAGAGAACAATTCATCCATCATTGTTAACTGCTGACAGCTTGCTTTCCCTGGGGTGTTAATTTGATGGCAACCGCCTGCCCTTAGCTGTCATTTTTATAGGAGCTGCAAAGCTTATTCCTACCACAGTCAGGCTTTTTCCGCTCACCTGGCACCCAGCATGCACGCAAAGAGGTGTCTGCCACTCTGGGATTGAGAGAGCCACCGAGAGTGGACAGAGAAATCAATGTGGCCATTAAAGAAGCTCTTGGTCAGCTCCCAAGATGGCCCCAGGAAGGGGATCTGAATGCTCTGACAGCTGAGCCATCCCTGAGCCACTGCCAGCATTGGTTCGTCAGTGACACAGGAGCCTGCCCTAGCAGCACGTGAAGGTGTGGGCCCCCTGCACCGGGCTGGCTTTTCTGTGGTGAGTGTACGGGAACAGGTTATAAAGAGCAATTAAAACATCAGAAACCTGGAAATAGGTGCATATGAAGTAAAAGTTGGCAGAAAGTTGACAGCTTAAAATTTCAAGCTTATAAAATAAAGCAAAATTAACAGGAAAAATTAGGAATGAAAGGAAGGAAAGAAGAAGGAAAATAAACTGGAAGACAGCAGAGTGAAGCTTGGGTCCTATTCTGAATTAACAAAGAACTTCCAGAAGACTTTTAGGTTTTTTGCCAAAAGCTCTGGGGTTTTTTTGTACTTTAAGCTTCACATACATGCTATAGTTTTGATTCCCTTTTTTCTGGAAAGAGAGATGAAACACTTGTGTCGTGTTCTGGAAAGGTATGATGATTTTGTTTTGATCTTCAGCCCAGAAGTATATTTTACCAATGAAGAAATAAAAATGAGCAGATACACACTCTCTGGTCTTCTGCATGTTGGCCTCAAAAGTGAATTGGTTCGGGTATTTATAAAAAGCCACAATCCTTTCATAATGCTACGATCTCCTATGAAAACCAAGATACATTTGCATAAAATTTGGAATTTACAGTAGAAGGCTAGACCATTCTTAGCTTTTTTCTTTCTAATCTCAGCTTTAAGATGTGTTTGATTGGTGCTGCCATGGGCCCTTTCCCCTGTTGTTCCTCAGAATACAGAAAGAGGAGAGTTAATGGTGATCCATATATTCTGATCATTCAAGGACCAAAGATGCTCCTTTGGGATGAAGATTAGAACTTCTTTTCTAATGCAGACTTTGATACAGTTATCTGTTTCTTGTTGAATTAAATTACCTATACTACATGCATCCTGAGAACTTTAAAAAGGCACTGCTTGCACAAGTTATATGTAGCCAGCACACCCCCAAGAGATGTGCCTTACTTTTCTAAAGAGAGCATTTACTTCCTGCTTCTTTTATATGCCAGTCTCTTACAGTGGTGGGGGAAGTTTAATTTCTCGTTTTCTTTTCTTATTTTGCTTTGATATACTTATGCAGAAACCCGTGCTTTGGAAAGAGACAGTACTCTTCATCACAGATTATATATAACTTCAAATAATCAACATTTGGAGCTTAGAAAATTTGCATTTCCTACAAATGAAACCGTATATAATTTATATAATGCTTTTTCACAGAAAAGATATTTTCTTTTTATGGAAAGATTTATTTTGGTGTAAGTCCCTTGAAGCTGATAGTAAAACTGAAGTAACAAGTTAATGATACAAAGTACCAGAGAATATTGTGTGAAATATTGAATGCTGAATTGCAGAACGCTATGTGGACCTATGAAATGTATTTGTTATTAGTGTTGTGGTATTTATGAACTGAAGAAAGATTTTTCCAGTTTCTTCTCGCAGATGTCTATTCTGTGCATCTCCTTGCACAACAATCACTTAGAAACTCAGGACTTACATATTTCTCAGATGAGTGTCAAGATACTTGATTTCTTTCCAGATTCATTTTCAGGGTAGAACTTAAGGTACAACTTCAAGATTACCTTTGAAGTCTCAGAGAGAGGTTACTACATGTATATGCACACATGATTATTGATGTCAGTTTAAGAATTCTAGAATTCTCTCTCACACAGAATAAATGGTTCAACAATTTGCTCAGAATAACCAATACCTCTTACTAAATTCTCTATTTCCCTTTACTAAGGAATGTATTTTATTGTTTGGAAATTATTCTTAAACCCTGTATCGGGATGAGCAGATAATTTAGAGCATAAGAGGTGTTTTGCTTTAAAGGTGAATAGGGTAAGAGAAAAATTTCTTTCAGGTCATTTGTGGAAATTGTGTTCAAGGTATTAGAATTGAAGACATTTTAGATAATAAATTTTTTGTACTCTCAGATTATATCTGAACTTGATCTTATCAAAATCAATGGCAACACTTCCTGTTTCTTTAATGGAGCTACAGTTTCTTGTGGAGAAGCTTGGATGTGTAACAGACACAAGAAGGAGCTTTACAATTAAAACTGTTACATGGTAGTCTGACTTAAAATTATTCAGGGCTTGTCAAAGAAACTAGCAATTAACTCTGAACTCTGTAAAGTTTCTGTCCTTAAATATAGAAGAGCGATCTCTTCAGTTTGTAATTATCTTTATGGGCTATAAAAAAATAGGCTCCAGATGAAGAAAAGCATTTCCTTTTATTAAGCCCCATGAGTACTGTTAGATGGAAAGGGCTTTACTATGAAAATATTGGTCGACTTAAAACCTCAGTGTGATTCTGTTAGGAGAAACACCACAAATATTTTTTTCATTATTGAAAATTCTTCCACTTATACACAGCAGAGTCATAATAAAAGTTTTGTAGGAGCAGAAGCTGATGAGAAAGGTTTGGAAACCAGCAGAGGGAGGGTAGTGTGGAGGAAAGACATGATGTCAGTTAGCCTTAGATGGACTCAGAAGGGTGGAAGACTGAAGATTAGATGACAATAAACTCAGAAATATAAACTGAAGCATTTTGGACACACTGTGCATTCCTCAGTGCCTTTGGAATAAGAGATTGTTCAGGTAAGACACTGACCTTCATGCTGTAACATACCCTTGACCAGAAGGTTAGCCTGACAGGACCAGTCCAGATTCCTCATAAAGATCTGATTTTCTCCTCAAGAGGCATGTGGTACCAGCAGGTGTATTGCTGCTTTTCAAGGAAATATTTTGAAAAGAATTCATGTCATGTAGGTGCACAGTATCCTACAATTGGAGCATTTTAATTTGGAAGTCTTGAATCTCCCAAGGTCTTTTCTTAAAAATTAATTCCTAGTAATGATATTTTAACATAGTTACAGGAAATCCAGTATCTGGGAGACCTTTTCCTGGCCTCTCCTCTTTCAGAGTCCTTGAATGCAAAGTTGCAGTGATGTCTTATAGACCAAAACTGATTTCAGTTGTATGTTTTTAACAAACAACAACAAAAAAATAGGTCTGAGGAGAACAGAAGAACCCTCCTTATGTTTGTAAGTCTAGTTATGGCAAGGTCAGCAAAGCCAGACTGCATTGAACTTACTGGTCAAATGAAAGTATTACATCTTCATTTTGGTTTATGTGCGAAAAATGTGCTGCTGTGACTTGCAGAGTAATTTTTTGACATAAAAGTTCACTATTATGGCATAGAACAGTAACATTTTTATTGTACATAGGATATTTCCAAACTCTTTTAATTTTGCAGTTACTTAGTCTAAGGTAGTTGGATAGTGATTATTTATTTTAAAATCTCATTTTAAACAGTTACCCAAAATATTTTTTTCCTTGCTATTTAACTAATTTGCAGATTTTTTTTACTGTAAACTGTATTTTAGGAGAAAAAAGTATGTATTGTTTGAAACTTTCATCACAATATTCATGTCAGTGAAAGCTTGGCTGCCTGTTTTCTCTGCAGACTTATGTAAATTTTCAGGGACCTTGTGTGAATGGAAGGAGTCTGAATTTGTGTCCATGGTAATCTGTTCAATGTGTAGAGGAAGTTACAATGGCCTTAACCCATGAAAAGGATCAGTTGTTTTCATGGAAAGCAGTCAAGACATGCTTTGAATTCAGATAGTCAACTTAATCAGAGCTGGACTTTGTTTTGTAAGGGTTTCTCTTTGAAAGAGCTGAATGCCGGTCACCTGCTACAATCAAAATACATCATTCATCTGTAAAGGGGCATAAAAATTTAACAGTTAGCTGAAGAATGGATACATCCCTGAAACAAAGGGGAAAAAGTGCTGCAGTAATTTAGAATCTCTACTTGGGCATGTAGAAGCATGAAAATGCTGCAGCCATCCAGGCTCATTACCTGCCTTCAGCCATAGGCAGCTGAGTGAGTTCATACCATGCTTCTTTAGGACTGGGAATTCAGCAGTGCTTGTCCTCACTGCCTTCCTGGTTGTGGTGGGAGTCCTGCTCACAGGACACAGAGGTGTTTGAGCAGATGTAGGAATTCAGAGTCATGTATCAGCCATCAGAGGACATAACAAGAATTCAAGTCTAGTCCTCTACCTCATCTTGATTTTTCTCAGATAAAATGTTTTTGCTGATACATCTTACAGCCCTGGTAAGAACAAAGTGATTGAAACTATATTCCTCTTCTGTCTTTACTAAAAGAAGTCATATATAGCATTTGGGGTTTTTTTCCTGCATTTAAATGAAATTACAGTACAAATATTAGGAGAAGTATCATTATGCAACCTATGTTTATTTGGCTGTTCAGCAGAGATTTAATTTGGAAGGCTGAATAATACTTGTCTCAGCATCATCTGTTTCAGCTAGTGAAAGTAAAAGATCCTTCTGCTCCATATCTTAATAAATCTGCTGCAGAATATTTCCAGAGATTAGTGATAGATTTTTATTAGGGTTGGCTTGTTTTTGATGATGAGAAGGATGAAAAGGTTAAAAGCATTAAGTACAATAATGTAAGAAAATAAACATTTCAGTGTCTATAATTCAAGGGTTTTTTTGAAGTATCTATCAAGTCCTACATGAACATTTTCCACGTTACCAATGTTAGCTAAATAAATTTAACCTATTGTTGCATGAAGCTGCGTTTAGAGTGCATTATAACTACATTTCTTGGCCTTCCTTGAAAATGGCATTACCCAACAACTTTACAGTGGGAAGAGGCAGATCTTTCAATGCAGAGCTCTGAATTAAGACAGCAAGGACAGCTGGTACTTACTGCTAATCCAGTTTAAGAGCTGTAAATTCCCGGAATTATTTTCATAGGAACTACTGTGCCCTGTGTTTGTCCACCAGTGGAGATGTTTGGACATTAAAACTGTAACGGGAAACATGGTAACTGCTCAAGGTATAAGAGAGAAGACTATTGATGGACAATCACAGTGTAAGCAACAACATCATCTCATCCAGGCAGAGGAAAAACAGTTAAGTACTGTAATGGCTGGCATTCTTCCTGGACATTTAAGTTTTCTTTCTCAATTGGAGCAGACAATAGCAGCAAGGGTTTCCTTAAAAATTGCAACAGAAGAGCATAGGCAGAGGTATAATGTTAGGGAATATCTTAGATGTCTTTACAGGAGGCATAGGGATCAATGGCCAGACCAGGCTATTGTCTTGGTTCTCCGTGTCAAACACAATTGAATAAAGCAGAATGTCTAGAAAATGTTCAGGGGAAAAAGCAATGTTAACAATAGTAGTCACTTAAAACTTTTTAGAGTAATTGGCTTTTGAGGATGAACTGTACAGTGAGGAATCACAGAATTGGAGCATTTGAAAATGCTATTGCCCACAACATAAAGGGTGTACTCTGCAGTGTCGGTTAGGCCAAAGTCTGCTCTACCCTATTCTCTTACAAGGACAGTGAAAGACAGTATTATCTAAACCCAGCATTTGCTCTTTGAACAAGATGGATATTGCAAAACAGACATAAGCATCGTGTGGTCCCAGTTCTATAAGGTAGCTGCACCTGATGGATCTCAGATTTTTCCTTTTATTAGGTATATCACTTCACAGCCGTGTTTTGCTTCCCTGATGGAAGAGACCTAAGAGGGACATTGCTAAAGAGCATCTAGGGACACACGGCTGTGAATTGAAGCAAGGGAAGAGTCAGTCATCTCACTTTCTCCAGCCGATTTAAAGTTAACTTCGTTGTTTACCTGGATATAAAAGTAGATTGTCTATCATAGAACAACAAGAGATATTTATTTTAAGTTTAAATAGTAGTTACATTTCATCTAGGCAAAATGCTGCCACTGTTTCAAACACCATGGATCATTCATGTGTCGTATGCAAATAGTAGGAATAGCCATACTGGGTCATCCCTGAATTCAGTATTGTGTGACAGAGGCTAGTGCAGATGTTTCCAAAGAATGGGCATGAAATCATACAGTAGGTAGAAGTTAAATACTCCCCAATCTTTTATCGTATTTCTCATCTATGGCAGGTACCTTTCAAAATGCACTGTGATAAGACCAAGTATTCCTGATATCCTTTATAGTTATTTCAGTCTTCATTTAGCTGTTATCCTGAGCAGTTTCTTGCAGTGATAATTGCCTAGACAGATGTGAATAAAGTAAATCCTTTCACTGTTTTTCTTACTTTCAGCCTCCTCATTAATGCCCCCAGGTGTTCTTGTTCTTCCAAAGATATGGGAATGAAAGTTCCCAGTCTTCACCTTAACAACATTCATTATTCTTTATATTTGTTTTCTTTCCAAAAAAAGCATTCTTAACTTTTTCCATCTGCTTTATCTAGAACTTTTCCATGGCCACTTTCATCAGTGTTCCCTCTCACCGTGTTACTGTGCTTAATTGTTTTCAAGAAGCCAAGGTCAGTACAGAATGCAGTTTTCCCGATGAAGCCACACTGATGATTTGTTTTAAGGGGCAATAATACTTTTTCTTCACCATTTCTCAAATATTTCCAAATTTCTGCTTGGTCTCCAGCTATACATTGGATGAAGAACTTGATTTAGCTGTCCAGGGATGCCCTGGTCTATGCTATCAGTTGATTAAGTTAATTGGAAACCTGACAAAGTAAAAGCAGGGTTTTTTCCAGTGCTTTTTTTTCAATTACTTTTTGCTGCTTCTTCTGTCAAAGCTAATCATCATTTGGCATTGTTACACATTTACCTTGCCTGTTACAGCTCTTTGAATTTCTTGAAACCATAGTCTTACCCGATCTGATGAAATGAAACCTCAGTGCATCACAATGTTTTGCCATATCCTCTTGGATCTTGTAACTGTTTCCCTTTCTGGAAAATTAGTCGACATTTTGAAGAAATGTTGCATTGTTATTTAAGCTGGAAATATTTTTATTTTGGGGAACTTTTTTAAGAAGCTGGTGCATTTTAATTACTAAAGCTGGGTGTCAGTGTACTGTTTAGCCACCCTTGCTGTCCCTTGAATGTCAGTTTGAATTATGGTGCCATAATTCACTCTTTAGTGACTCCTCTGCTGTTCACTGGGTGACCTGTATGCTGTGCATATTAGAAGAAAGGCCTTGGCTTGTTTGTGCTCAAGAAGTACTTTTCAGATTTGCACCAGCAGTGTTACTCTAAGCTTTGTCCTGCTGGGCCATTCACCCATTTTACATGTGGCCGTTGAAGTTGTACTAGTTTGTTACATTGTGCTGGTTATTTCATCCTGCCCCCCCTTAGGAATTCAATTTGCTTTTCTTTGCTAGCCTTTGTGGCATAGCCACATATATACATATATATATAATATATATATTTCTATTTTTATATATTATATATATGTATATACTATATCTGTTATTAGGGCTCAGACTTGTTCTTTTAGAGTCAGCTGCATGTTCCTCCCCACTCAGCAGTTTTATTTTCTGCAAGGCAGTCTCCAGTGCCTAGAAGTTTAAACCTTCCTTGCTCACTCAAAGAAGTGAGGTTTAGCACTCTGTTCATTTTGTCTGTTTGGGCCTGCACCCTTTAATTGAAGCATTTATAAGAAAACAGGCAGTGAGAGAGCTTCTTCTGAGACTATATGTAAACTTCCAGGCCGTTCCCTATTCATAACTCTGCATTACTAGGCGTGATATGTAAGTCAGGCTTCCTCCTTAGCACAATGGCAGAAGTGTCTAAATGGCTCCAGGACAAAGCGCCCTAATTATGTGCCCAACGAGTATTCACAGAAGACACTCTGAATCCAGCCTATTGAAGTTTTTCCCCATACCATAAAACCTTTATATAAATATTCATAAGAGAGAGAGGGGCAGGCAGACATGCTTCACAAGCTGCTAATTAATGCCTTTACCCATGGTTTTACTGCTCTACACCTAAACCAAGGACAGGCTGTGTTTATTAAGGGCTTTGAGGATTTGGGGAGCTTGCAGTGGGAGTTCAGTGTTAAAATCCCCTTCTGGTACTAATTCTTCATCACTGAAGAGCCAAAACCTCTTCGTTCTGTTGGAAGTTGAGATCTGAACCAGCAAAGAGTTCAGGCAGGTGAATTCCCAATGAGGAAATGACTTTATCAGTCCTGGTGTAAATTCACAAGCTGCTTCAGTGCATTGCAACCTAAGTACAAGATTCAAGCATGCTTATGCTGGTAACTTACTATACATTTTTAGATAATGTTTTCCTGATTCTGGTTGCTGTTAATTAATGGAGCACTTCATTAATTTATTAATCGGCTGTAAAAATAATTCAGTCCTCGTACGTAAGTAATTGCATGTTTTTCTGGTTAGGTACATTGTATTTCACTTCTTCACATTTCAGTGTTTAGTTTGTAATACAAATTTGCCTATGAATCACAGTGACATTCCCAGGCTTCCAAATTTTCGTTTCAAAGATTTAATTTCTCAGTATTAGAAAGTCACAGTCAGTTTGCAGTTGGTTATTGAGTGTTGACAGCTGACTGCCACAAGTATGAACTTTCAGTTGTATTGAACTAATGGGAGCCTAGGAGGAGTGCTGCAATAGGATTGTCAGTTCAAACTGTGTCACACACTCAGTGTAGGATTGCAAGTAACAAGAGGTCACAACCTCCATTTTGTGGTTCAGTGCACAAATTAAGGCTTTTCGTGGAGTGCCACGACCACCTGAGACCTGTGAAAATGCTTTTTACTGCCTTAGCAAAAGATAGGATTATATGGGGAAATGGTTATTGCAGGAAGGTGAAATTTCATGTTTACAGTGATTTTTCAAACCATGTTTCTATCATCTTATGGGGCTATTATTTCCGCATTTGGGGTCAAATCTTGCTTAACTCCATTTATGTGTCTTGACAGAATTCAACAGGCATTAGAACTGAAAGAACATGAAGTAACAAAATAATGTTGTGGGTTAGTTTTTCTGAAATCACAAATCTGCATTGTCTGCTATTAATGTTATGTAAAATGTGCATAAAGTAGACGTTAGGAGGATGGGTACGTGATGGTTGTGTGCCACTGTATAGTGGTTTTGTGTTCTGTCTGCACTCACATGGGCCTTATATAGCTTCCCAGTGAGATTTACCGTCCCACTCCAAGATGAAGGGCATATTGATTAAATGCAAATGAGCAAGATGCATGACTGAATAGATCATGCAAAATACCTGATCAAAACATCCCACTCTCTACTTCCAAATATTATTAGTATCTGAATTCCAAAATGGTCTCTGAAGTTCCAGTTTTGTGGGTGATCGGTACGGGACTAGCATGAGATTCCTGTTTCCTTCATGGTACTCTCTTGGGCATACATAAACCATGAGACAGAATTTGACCCTATAACTATATCAAATGGTAGCTACAGAATAGATGACAAGTGACTGAAGAGAATTAAAAATGAAGTCAAGAAAACGAATGGGAAGAAAATAGATTTTAAATTGGCCTGACCTTATTTTATTTGATATCCCCCTCATTTTTTTTAATTAAATCTGTATCAGAAAAGAAAAAAATCAAGTGTCAATATTGCTGTAGTTAGCTACAATAAAAAAATCACGTCCAGGAGCAATCAGTACACCATGTTGTTTTCAGCAGTCTGTGAAAGTAAAAATATTGTTCTGTAGAACGATTCACCATGTTTGTGTGTGTTTGATGAAGTAGGGGACCATAAACTGAGCATTTGCTTTTTAAAACACGAGTAAAACGCTGGTCAGCAAAAGTCTAGTGTGAGCTCTCAGTGCCTGGGTTGTATGAAAATACAGCAGTGGTGTGACACTCTACCTGCATGGTGCAGGAGTTGGCAAAACACAGAGGAAGGCCCAGACCATCCTCTGGAACTTCAATCCGTCTCCCTTTCTTTGGTACTCTTTTATTTTTATGTGACTTCCCAAAGTAATAGTAAGAAGCTAAAAAAATGCAATTTAATCTGTCCATGTTGACTTGTAAATTTTTTAAATGAACCTCTGAAGAGCTGAAGTGAAATGATAAAGCGATATCCCACCAAAAGCAGAGGCCATACTAATTAAACTTGGGACTATGTGTCCTTGGTAGTTGTAAGATCTGGACGAGGATTATAGGAACCTCAGCCCCACCCAACAGCACCATACCCTCATCAAACAGTCAATCCCCGCCAACTGCTACTGCTTCGCTCAGAGATCTGGGAAAAATTCTGGCTGAGTGAATTGGTTTTTTTTTCTGACCTGTGTGACATGTACTTTTTTTTTGCAGTAATTTCCTAGTTTAGGTTGTGCCATAGAGGTTAAATTCAATATACATTTCGAATATATTGTGATGAAATCTCACTTAGAGATAGTACTTAGGCTGTACTTAGAGTCAACAGGTATGGTTCAGCCTATTCAATGGCTTTTGTAATTTTATACAGCAGGAGTCAGACTGAAAAGTGACACTTAGGCAAAAGATAGGCACCCAAGTCCAAAGTCACCCAAGTCCTGAAAATGCTGACAAATAGATGCCTGACTTTACAGGTACTTCACTTCTTTCCCTGCAAGTCTCCTGAATGCTTAAAATTCTGCTTTAGAGTTTGCTGAGAATTTCTTAGTCTGGATAGCAGGGAGCAGCCTGGAGTCTATTTCATATCTAACACATATTCCTAATTTAAAAAAAATTAATGATCTTTCAGGCATCCTTTAAAAATTAAACGTTATCAGAATAGCTTAAAAGACGCATTTGTAGTGTTAAGCTCCCTTTAAGCTATTGCTGACACTAATTCTCCTTTTCACTTCATCCTACTGGCTTGAGACAGGTTCTTCTTCTTCTTGACTGGGGAGAGGTGAATCTGTGAGGCAGTTGCTCCTTAAGAGCACCCAAAAGGCAAGTACAAGGCATCTGCAGGGGCAGAGGGAAGGGACTGCCCTGTGCTCGTGGCGAAGGGAGCTGAGGACCTGTGAGGTAAAAGACAGCATAGATTTTGGTTCCTCAGCTCAGTGTATTGTTAAATATAGTATTATTAATGAATTTTAAAGTAATTGCATTATTCTGATTATTCTCTCTGTGATCTCCCTTATGCTACTATATTAATAATTCTGCTGCATTCTAGTGAAAAAATAAAATTATTTTAAAAATCATAACACAAACCCATAAATTGCATGTCTTTGTTTTGACTTTGGTTTGTGTTTCTGGTGTGCCGGTGTTCGTCACATTTTTCACTGTTGTCTCTATCAGTCATGAGACACTGTTTTCTTTTACAAATGATGTGTTTCTGTGATGATTTGCAATAAGGAAATGGCTAAAGGAAAAGAGTAAACATGAGATTTAAAACATGATGTTATCATAAGGAAGAGCAATATGTGTGTGTATGTATTTATATACTCTCTCTTGACAAATCCTTATTGATGAACATTTATGCGGACATACTGATGCACATATATAATATAATTGTTAGGATTTGTCAAAAAATGGCAGGTTGTCTATTGGTTTACATGTTTTTATTTGTTTTTTTTCCATTATGTTTGTATATTTGTTGTGAAACAGAGACGAATATTTTTAGAGATATGCAGTTGCTGTTGGCTTTTAATGATGTGCTTTGGAATTTTTCAGTCTTGATATCGTGGTGTGTAGTTTCCTCAAGGGAGTAGAATGATGTTGGTATTGTTTTATAAAAGGTATGTGGCATAATCTCTAGACTCATTTGAATACTTAAAAGAAAATCATCTGGAGCAACCTCTCTTGTCCCCATGGTTATTGAAAAATAATTTCATTGAGACTGTAATATGACTGGAGAGATAATGGTTGAGTAGAATTTGCAATTCCAGAATCAAATAAATGGGAAAGGAAAATATATAATAATTAAAGACTTCCTCCTGTAAGGAATATCTTTTTCTCAATGCCCCCTCCACCAGCATCTTCAAAGTATCTGGTCTAAGGCTGTTCATTCAGGTCCCCAAGATCATTTCAGCCATTGAAATATTTTGCAAAAGACAAAGTTTCTAACAGCTTGACTTCACAGCCCCTACTGTGCTAAAAAAGCATTTATTTGAGTAAATGCTCCTTTGAGGTGGCTTGCATAAGGTTTACTCCCAGGAGTTTTAGATAAATATTGCCAAAGACTTAGAGCTTTACTGGTTGGTAGCTGCTAATATTAACAGACAGAGAGGCATTGAAGAAACATAGTAATTTAAAAAAAACAACAACTTTCCAAAAGCCTGTTAAATGTGAACTCTAGTATTTTGGATATAGGAATTAAATTTGTTCTATTTCTCCCTACACTTTTATCGTGATGTTTCTTGTTTGCTGGAAAGGGAATTGTGAATGTTTTTACACTTATATGTGAAATATAAGAAGCAAAGCACATATTCTTTATTCCTAATTGTATTTTTTACAGTACTTGCCACATGATTTTGCTAGAAATTAGGATCATTTAAGTTATTGGAATACCTAGAATGTTGAAGAGGATTATGCAGATAAAATTAAGTTACCTTTACTATTTATGTTTAAACAAAGTTCAGTTGTGTTTATCTCTTACTTCTCTAGTACTGCTATAAGAGAAATAAATTAATTTTGAAATCAAATGTCTGTAGTTTCCCTGACTTGATTCAATTCTTGTTTGTTCATGTCTGGTCTAGATTTGCTTTTTACTTGTATAATTCCATGAATTTACATGTGTTGCATTAGAGGACTCTCTGGGTATGGGGAAAAGAATCTGGGTAGCAGCAGAGTTATAGAAAAGTGTGTCTTAGGAATCCCTCCTTGGTACCTGCTTTTTCTCAATGTCAGTTCCAATTTCTGTCATAAACACCACCTTGCCTCAGTTCATACATGGGATAATGGTGTAACATTTTGGGGAGAATTACAATCCTCTTAAGTCCTTCCTGGTTTTGGCTTTGGACATGTTTTTAGGTGCTTCAGCAGCAATCTAGTCCTATAGTTTTGCAAGGCTATCTCATTCTTCAGGTCCTTAAATTATTGATAGATCTTTGTGTTTAGCCCGAGGGCTTCACAGGCACTTAATTTCACTCACCTGTTCAAAGATAAACACTGGTAAGTACCACTCTCCCACCTAAAAGCTATCTTGTTACCTTGGTTTCAGTGAGCAGACACTTAAATGCTGTGTCGGTGGCCAGAGGAGCCTTAAAGTTTGCTAGAGATAATGCTTCAACTGTTGGGCCATGGCTGTGTGGGAGGCTGAACTCTGTCAGACTGTTTGGGTGTACGAGATCCCAAGTGGAAGGAGACATCTAACATTTCCTACTACTTTGCCTGTAGTCAGAGTGAACGTGGCAGCCCATAATTTAACCATATTGAATCACACCCTAGAGTATCCCTCCCAATTTCCACTGGCTGTTAGGAATTTCCCGGGCCACTCTTAACATCAGTGTGTAAAATTCCAGAGGTGTAGAACCTATATTGGTCAAACTGGAGTCCTTGTTACGTTTGCATATACAAATGCACTGGAAAATTGTGATTAAATGTGATTTATAAACCTTAGCTGATGCCTTAGGTATTGTATTTTTAATTCATGGCACTATTCACTGTAAAGAGTTGACAGGTGAAGTAAGCAGCATGCCTATTAATACTCTGGTGCTTAATAATAGCTATGTTTAAATTAAAACAGTCAATCTTTTACTTTTTCTTCTCTTTTTTTTTTTAATTTAAACACAATTTGTGTTAGTAAATAAACACAATGATGTAGGAACATCAACAAATTGTAGGAAGAGTTTTATTTTGGCTTTATATTTAGTGCAGGAAAAGTCTCACTTGTCAATCTGTATTGGAATGAGCAGCCTACACTCAAGTGTGATGGAGGGGACTGACTCTCTTTATATATACCCGATCATGTACCAAAGCCTGAAATAAGCCTACACAGAAGAAACTGTGGGTAAAAAAAGATTTTTCAATTTCACCAAGGGTGTGAGAGTTCTCAGACAGGTCTTGACAGTAGACTTAGACACTTCGACGTTCAGGGAGAAAGAATATATGGAATTGTAGAAGTGGGTTATTAAAGTATTTTTTGTGTTTTTAAGAATTTTACAGATGGCATTACAGAGTTAAATACATTCATAAGAAGAGAGAGACCTTACTCAGGCAAATGTAGATCATTCTGTTAAAGGTATTTATAGTTAGCTACTGTCTTTTAAAACTTCAAGACTGTTACCAGGTTGTGCTCTGTATCTTTTACTTTCTCCTGCCAGTATAAATTAAGAGTTGTTTCAGTTAAGGCAGTGAAGCTATACCATCATAAGATTGCTGAAAGATATAGAAGTGGATTCTGTGACCTTCCTGTAAATGAAAGAGGCTAAAATAAGTAAATTAAATTTGTGGAAGAAGCAATCCTGTTATCATCAGATGTGATTTTGCACAGTTTTAGCTCTGTTTAACGTTCTCAGAAGCAGAACCTGTATAATGAAACTCTATCCAATCTATTTAATTGTATTCTTTCCATATTTTACAAGCACCGAGCATCTCTTTTGTTAATTACAAGTAGCTTCTTATTTAAAAAAATATTATTATGCCATTTTTGCACTTTGTCTTCCTCTCTGACTTCTTTGAAGCAATTTTGTCTGGTGTCCCACTTCTTAGCCACTAGCCACGCACAGATTCTCTTTCAGCTACCCTGTATAAGCATTGCTATTACCATACCATTTCAGTTTGTTCGGCAATTCCTAATTCTTCTCCAGTGAACACGTGTGTATCTTAATCTACAAATAAGCCACTGGCTTGATAACCTGTCTGTGATAACAGCCAATGCCAACTGACAAGGAAAGTGGATTAAAAGAGGGCAAATATGCAATGAGAATTTCCCAGTGTAATCCTCCCAATTTCATCAATGGACTTAGTGAGCCAAAAGTGGTGTCACTATGTTTAAGAAGTGTTTGTGGATTTCTCCTTCACAGATTTTTAAATCATTTCCAAACCTGTGTAATCCTCTGATACTCACAGCTTCCTGCTTCTGCAGTCAGTAATGCCAGTGTACATAGCTGAGCTCTCATGAGACACAATTCACTTAAAACAAGAGCTTCTGTATTTCTCGAAGAGAAAATAACCACATTTTTCAGTGGCTGCTCATCCTTTCTGGTATTCCAAGAGTTCCTGTTCACTTCCTTGGCCTAAGAACCATGCATTGAATCTTTCCCGTGTAAACTGGAATTTTAATACCAACAAAGCCTTTATCTCCATGACTGGACTTAATTGCCATTATCCAGTTATACCAGACAAACGCTTGTGAATTTAGAATCTATCTTCTTTGCTCTCAGATTAGATTTTTGGGGGGAAATATTGAATGGACCATGTGTTCCAGGGCGAAATCATGTTTGTAATCTAGATGCATAGTTGATAATGTCTACCCATACTGTACATACAGAACACCAGTGTCCTATTTGTAGATCTCACTAACGCTGACATTACTTAATGTGTCCCAGTTCCCATAAATAAGTCATTCTGGTGTCAGAATCTCATAAATGCTACCTCCACTGCAGGTGCAACTCACAATTTCAGGATGAGAGAAGGTAAAACCACAAGAAGATTGTCCCTTTTTCCTCTTGAGTCTGGCAGTTGGTATGTCTTGACGCTGCTGTGGCACCAAGGACATAAAGGGTAAAATTACAGTATCCTGTATAAATCTCAGTCCCAGATTATGCCTGAGCTTGTATCCTTTGTAGCAAAGCAGCACACTGAGTGCAGCATCCCAAGTCTCTCGGGCGCTGTCCTTAGGAAGCCCTTTTATACCAAGGCTTAGGAGAGGGATACCTGGTGGATACTTGGGGATTATTGCCTCAGCATCTTTGAGAGGAATTTCCCCAAGAGAATTCAGAGGTTTAAGGTCCCATTTCTTCTTCTCTGACTCATTTTTCTGGTACAGAGTGTCAAATCAAGAGGATCTCCCTCATAGAAAATTCTTTCTGTTAATTATTAAAGCTATTAATTTCTCGCCTTTAGATATGCATAAACATATTGAGGATTAGAATGTTTCATTCACAGCACTAAATCAAAAGAAATTCAACTGAGGCCAGTAAGTACAAAAGGAATATCAGACTTGTCTCAGAAAGAAAAAAATCTGGTTATTTATACTTTTTAGACAGGAAAAAGTATCTAAAAGATCTTATTACTCCTAGCACTATGCTTTAACCAGAGATCATGTTCTCTCTTTGCCCTTGTGACTGAACATGAGACAGGGTCAGTCACAAATCAGTCGGTTCTGCCACCCATGAATAGCAGGGGAGCATTTGCCACCATTATTTCTGATTTCATGGGCCTTGGGCACTGGGGCACATACTGTTTCGACAGAATATGAAAAGAAACAAGTCTTACAAGCCTCAGACAGAAACATTTGACTTTGAAGGAGGGTTGTAAAAGGG
>VZTG01002916.1:508664-636625 GCA_013397845.1 Melanocharis versteri | reverse complement strand
GGGGGGGGAAGCATTTAATGATATCTTGCATGTCTCCTTAATAGGTATAGAAAGACAACCATAAAACTGTTTAAAACATGATCCCAAAACCAAGCTGCCCTGTTCTGTGGATAAATCAACAATTTATGGAAACATGTTCAATCGCTTCCTGGAAACAAAAAAGAATATTTAATATTTTTTGCTTCATGAAGCAGCACCTCATCCAATAAAATTCAAACTATTTTAGGCACTGGCTGGAGACGTCAGTCAGTGTCACAGGAGTCATGCAGACTGTCAAGCTGATCAAGCTCAATCAGTATCATAGATTTACGTATAAAACCACAAACTCGACATCAGTTTTGCTTTCTTTTATTTTTGTGAAGGTGTTTTTCCCATCTTCATTTAAATTAAATGCAAGGAGTTTAAATACAGTATTTAAACAGAAGTACCTGCTGTCATATATCATCAGCAAAAGGGATGTTGATTTGTTAGCTTTAAATAAAATAAAGCTAAAAAATAAAATTATTTCTCTGCAGCTGGTCTCTACACTGTTAGCAGGTTAACATTGACAGTTTACACAGCAATAGAAACTGTCACTCTTCGTCAGAACTCCCTGTGAAATTTAAAAAGTTGTGGAAAGCTCTCATGCCCAGGCCCTGCTTAGTGTGCATGTGACTGCTCAACTGATTGTGGGAAGTAACAATTAGGAGGACAACGGAAAAAGGAGGAAACTATATACATCAACTAACAGCTGTGAATCACAACTTACACAGCTTTCTTTTCCATAATTAATTGAAGGAGAAGGTACGATGCACATTGACTTGGAAATGTGGTCCAAACACAGCGTTGGTGCATGTAAATCCTTTTCCACTGCCCTTACCTGTGAGGTTTGATCTTAGTCATGAGTGAATGCTGTGAATTGTCACAAGGGAAAGTTCAGGGTGTTTTGGCAGGGAGGGAGAAGGAGAAGAGAAAAATATTAAAGGGCAGTCACATCACATGGAAGATGCAGAAGTCTGGTGAAGTTAATAAAACATGGACTTCAGATAGGTAGCAGAAAGTCGCTGTAAAACACACAAACGTGTAAACTTGCAAATAGCTATTATGATTTAACATCCTGTAATCAGTACTACATTTCTGCATGAAAGAAAAAGAAATGGATATTATGAAACTGTTTCATTAAATTATTTATTGCAGAGTATGAGCGGAATTCTGTGGCATTTTCTCAAGGAAGCAATCCATATATGAGTTGAACATGCTTGAGGCCAAATATTTCTTAGATAAGTTGTATTGTACTTCTCTAGAACAGTAGTGATGTTGGTTAGCATTATGGCTCTTGAAATGATGGTCTCAAAAAACTTGTATCTGCAATTTACATGCTTTAGTAATTATTAGCAAGCGTAGTGATCTATTTGCCCATATCACTGAGTCACTAGAATTGCCCTAGAACTGGCCTAAAAAGAATAACAATGAACGTTATTCAGTAGTCAGAGTGGGTCAATGGGCATTTATACACTTAGATACTTTTCTCTAGAAAAATATAACATAATTTAAAAGTAACTAGTGTCTGACCTTCCCTCTCCATCAAATTTATGGTCATACAAGTAATATTTTATCTATAACTATGCCAGTGATAGAACACAATTAAATTATGTTTTAGAACATTTTATTCATTATCTTTATCAATTATCTTGTATCAGCAGTACAAAGTTAGAGAAAATGTGTAGAGTCATGACCACACTGAAGCAAAAGTTTAACTCTCATTGGCATTATCTAGAATGGCTCTTTTTAAAGGACATCACGAAAGAGGATTTCTTCATGGGAGAGTTGTATTAATTTTAAAAAAGGAGGAATGGTTGTGATGGAAGGAAAGGAAGGAAGGAAGGAAGGAAGGAAGGGAAATCTTCTGTTTGCTTTGCTTGTGCTCTTAATTTGCTACAATGTTAATGATACTTAGATTCTGTTTAACCAGTACCTATCATATGAGGTCCAGGATAAGGACACAGTAAATTATTAATCATTAATTGAAACAGTGATTACTTTGTTGGAGGGGGGGTGTGTCATCAACACTTCAAGGTCCTGTTAGGCTTCTGGTTTTAATATTGTAAATTCATTGCTATTTTGCAGATTTGGTGTACGGATACTATAGACAACAGCGGAAATTGATTGAAGAGATTGATTGGTCATATACAGGTAAGCAAAACTGTCTATTGAATAACTTATTTCACTTTGATATTTTCATGTTCATTGTTACAATTTTAAGAGCCTCATGTGTCTGTATACCACTTACCATGTGCCTAAACAATTGCTAAAGGGTAGGAAATGGAGCCTGAAAAATACAGGAACTTTGCAATAGGAGAGTATTTTCATTCATTTAGATTAGTATTTTAATCTACTTAGTAATAGATTGAATCTACTACTTTTGGAAAGAGGAAGTCCTCATCCTTAAAACCTGAATCTGAGACCTGACTTATTTGATGAAGGCTGGGCCAGTAAATTGTTAGGTGCTCATTTATCATCTGAATATTACTGTTCTAGCAAATCCAAAAAGCAGACAGAAAGGCTGAAACAAGGCACAGCACCTTATGAGGGAAAGAACCTGTCCGTATACTGCATACGAACCTCTACCCTGAGCACTTGACCATCTTTTCCAAGTCCCACCCTGACTCTCCTAAAAAATCAGTTACTTTGTCTCTTTCATTTGCATGGGTAAGAAAGATACACCCTGAAATTCTGCATGACCATTGCCTCATTAAAGAACAATGGAAAATGCACTCTTAGCTTCTTAAGTTCTTGTGTGTAAGTCAAGTACTTTGAGTAATACTGAAAGGGTGATTTTGTCCTAGGTGTCTTTTGCCCAACATGTAGGAAGGGAGTTCTTGTGGATGTGTGTAGACTCTTACATTTTAAATTGCCTAAGTTACTGTTTCTAAAATACCGAACTATGAAAAATAAGGACTGTCAGATTTCAGTCTTTCATAAATTTGATTCAAAATATGTTCCTGTAGTTAAGGAAAATTACACCATTCTTTTTATTTCTCTCACTCTCTTTCTCATTTTGAAGACAGTTTTTATCTTCTAGTGTAAAACATATCTAACAAGTTTTAAGCCTAGAGAGAATTGAAACAGGCTAGTCATAAGTCCTTCAAAATGAGATTTATAATGAAAACTCCCACTTACACAGATTGTAGAGCAAAATTCAAGCATAAGATCAATCAATACAGTATTTCGTGTTCAAAGTCAATCGATTTTTTAATATTGTAGTTAGAGGACTGCAGCGATAAACCTCCTGGATTCCTGGTGACCAGAGGGCAATCTTTAAAGGACAGCAAATGGAGTTTTTTTAGGATGTCAGAGGATATAGCTCTTCCCTAGGCTGCACAGAGCACCCATGCACTGTGCAGCTGCTGCAGCATCCGCAGGTCACCCTTGATGGATATTTTGTATGGAAAAATAGCACAGACTTGGCATGTCAGATGATCCATACCTATTGTCTCTCTCCCTTAACATGTGAGATACCTGTGTGTAGTCATCTCAATTCATATGCTTTGCTCTAATGACTCCACTGTTGGCAAAGCCTTTCTCCCCATTCAGACCTATCCAGGAGCCCTGCTTAGCGCTGTGAGCCCTGCCTAGCACTCTGCTGCTCCTGCAGCCTCGTGCCCAGGGTGTGTCCTGCCCTGCTCCTGCTGCCTCACCGGGCCCTCTGATGCACTAGCTCTGTGTGCCCCCAGCATTCTTAAACAGCCGACTCCATGTGCGGTCAAAAATGGATATTCAGAGCTTTTGGGGAAGGCTGCATGTAAATAAGGCACTCGGAGCTTAGGGAAGCAGTGTTGCAAGCTGAGCGTTATGGGATGCTTTGCTGAAATACCAGGTAATTGGTTCATGGCATAAGGTGGAATACAAAGACTGAGGTTTTACTAATAAAAATACAGTCTTTCTGAATGTGAACAAAAACTACAGATTTTAACATTGTGTTTTGGAGGCACAGAAGTCTAGAGACTGAAGCGTATCGGTTTTGATCTCCTTCATTTATAGTACCTTAAACTATTTTATTCCTGAGGCAAGTGATATCAGGTACTGTATGTATAACCACTGTACCTAGCTCAGGCTTATGGTTGTGAGGCATCGACCAACGTGCATGTTTCTGAATGGATGAACTGTGCTTTGCCAGTACATTTTCTCCTCAGACACCAGTTATATTCTTCTGTCTTACAACCTGCTCACTGAAAGACTGAAAGTGAAAAATTTCATTGAAAGTGAAAAATTAGACTCAATGTGACAGTGAAGTGTTTTGAATGGGCCTGGGGATCCTGCAACCGTAGAGTCTAACCCACCATGAGTAAGAGAAATCCAACTGGCTTGGTAAATTAACCTGAGTTTGAGCAGATGTAATTCTCTATATCAAATAAGACTTTTCAGATACATTAGCCACAGTGGGTCAATATACTCCTTTACTGGGATGGTGCTGTGAGATGAAAGTAAAATGGAACTAGAGAGTCTTACCTGCTAAAATCATCCAATTTCTGAGGGTGAAGTTTCATAATAAAGCAATTTCACACACTGGAAATTAATGTGAGTCATCATCAGGTTTTGACTCTTGGGTAAATGTATAATGAAGTCATAAATGCTACTGGAAACGTTTTGTAATACTACTAAGGGCTCTGTTTTAAGCCATGGACAAAGCCTGCATTTGCAAGCATTAATTTAATTTTCTGTGTCCTGACTTCGCATGTGTTTGCATAAACAAATACAGTGTTAAAGAACTGGAAGGTGCAAGTTCTTGTTACAGATGTATCCAATTTTTTCTGGAATAAGGGGATCTAGAAGCTAGCCTATTTGTAAAAATTACTTTATTTTAACAACCTTTGATCGTATTTTTCATTAAAACAGCCACAGAAATTTTAAAAAATACCATGAATATTTTCAAATGGTGTCATATGGCAAAAAGTGAATCCAAACCATTTTTTATTGTAGAAAAACCCGATGTACTGTGAAAATTCAATTTCCTTAAATCAGTTACTTACATTGATAAGCAAAGATCATTTAGACAATATTTAACTTTACCACTAAGTTTAGTCATTCACATATTACTTCAAAGCATAAAGCAAGTAATATGAGCTTCAGTTACTTTCTGTCATAGAGGTGAAAGGTTAAATTTTTTTGATGCTTTGCTTATTTGCATTGGTTTTGGCAGAAGGAATGACATAATGCTGTTTTCTGGTTCTGATGTTTGGGGGTTTTTTTAACATGGCTGTTTGATAGTAGTCCATGAATGGTCCAAGTCTAAAAGTTCACATGTAAAACTGGCTAGTGATACCACAAAAAAGATTTTTTTTTCCCCAGTGAAATGTCTTTCTGTTGGGTTTCACTCTTGGGATTTTAGTTCTTGTTCACAATAAACAAGTTATGTGCTTTGGGGGAAAAAAAACATGGCTGAAATTTGTTAAAAGCAAGAGATTCTAAACAGTCTTCCAGGAATTAACAAAGCAGAGGGTTTTAAACATTTTTAAAATTGAATGTTCTATGTAAATGAATACCATAGTCATATCAGTGTTCTTTGTCTCACCATGTAGGAGTGTTATGTTCCACTTGTGCTGCCATTTGTTATGTGATATGCTGTTACACAATTGCCTTATAAATATTGGCAACTCTAATATTGAGGAAAGGGTAATTTTGGCATAAACTGATTGGTCTCCACGTATTCAAAGAACATTTTTATTATTTGCAAGCAGAATCTGAATAATATTTCCTTTTTCTCTGGGGAGAAACATCATGAATCACAGAATGACAGTATAATTTAGATTTGAAGGGGCCCTTGGAGATCATGTGATTCCAGCCGCAGCTCAAAGTGGAACGAACTTCAAAGTTAAAACAGGAAAAGTATTGAAGATCTCCAGAGAAGGAGATGCTGCAGTTTGGTCAATGTGTTCCATTGTTATTTTGAAAACATTTTTTTCTTTTACTCAGTTGCCATTGCTTCTCACCCGTTCCTTGTGCACTGCTCTGTAGATTGCCTTTACAGAGCAGTAGACTCCACCTAAGTTCCCTCTCTCAACTTAAGCTTCAGCAAACTCAGGTCCCTCAGCCTCTCCTCGTACATGAGGTACTCCAGCCCCCAGACCATCTCAGCAGCCCTTAGTTTGTAAATACCCATCTCATACTGGGTTCAGGAGGAAATCAAAACTGGACCCTGCATTCTTGATGTCACCTCACTGGTGTGCAGCAGAGGGAAAAAGTCACTTCCTCATCCTGCTGGCTCCACTCTTGCTGGGGTAGCCCAGGACAGTGTTTGTCTTCCTGGGTGCAATGGCACACTGCTCACACACACAGAGCTCATTCCATCAGGATTATTAATTATTACATTTCCAGGTAATTTTTAATATCTCAGTAGTAATGTATAGTTATGATGCTCTTCTGGCACTTGCACCAATACTTCCTTCAGTAACAATGCCTAAATGTAATGATTTCTTTGTTTTGCTCCCCTGTTGAGCTAATTGAACTAATCTTGTTAAATCTGGAATTGTTACCTTTTTCTGTCTGATTCAACAGCCTCCTGGAGATATTCCCCTAGTTTATCATTCCCATTACTATTGCTACACAGACAAAACTTTAGTTGTTATTTGAAAGGCTGGGTTTGCCACCCCAAGTCTTATAAACTTGTAGTGATTGCTTCAAATGTTCATGCCTGTAGTTTGGCTCAGAAATTAAAATGGCCTTTGTTTTCAGTGGTACTGAGAAAATGCAATTTTCTTTCTTGCCCAAACAAGATCTAGTATTTTAATTTCAAATGTTCTATCATATTTCAGTACTGAGGAGATTCCGTTTCAAAGTCACTGCTCATGAAGTTTATGGAAAAGTGTGTTGTTGCTTGTATCCATAACAATGTATGGGTGTATTTTGCTTTTCACTCAGCCTGAAAGGTGAGCAAGGATCTGCACTATCTCAGCTGTGCCTCAACAGAATCATTTTAACACTGGTAGCTAATTCTGCTTATTCTGTAAAATGTCTGCTGCTTCTGCTACCCCCCGGTTCAGTCCAGGTAAAGTGGAAAATTTGAGGCTTTGAGGCTTTCCCCTCGCCCTGTCTCTCGGTTCGGCAGCCATCTGCTGGGGGCATGGACAAGGTGGGGCATGCAGGTGCTGCTCCCTGCCCTGCAGCTGCGGTGCGGGAGAGGCTGTGCTGATGAGTTCGTGTGAGCGTGGGCATGGTGCACGCTCCCGGTGAGACAGCTCCAGGAGCAGGGCAGAGGGAGTCAGGAGGGAAGGGCAGGGGTCTGGGTCCTGGCCGTCACCTCCCAGGGTGCAGCATGAGAGATGAGCCATTTTGTGAGGCAAGTCCTGACAGTCGGCCTGTGTGGGAAAGTGGGGTGCACCAGCAGGACCCTGCTGGAGGTGGGATCCAGGAGCTGCCTGCTGAACCAACTGCTTTAATGGACAGTTCTGCCAGACCAGACTGAAACGTCTCCAAGAGAGCCCTGGCCAAGAGCTGATGAAACCTTCTGCCTTCAGTGGCTTGATAAAACTGCGTTCTGGGGAGATGATGCATACCAAATTAAGTTCAATTTTTTTCCTTGCTGAGTAACTACCATGGCAGTATCAGTGTAGCTTCATGAGAAGATCTAGTCTTTTTATGACCTCCTGCCAAATACATCATTTTGTGCTTTGTATTCACCAGGTATAATCATAACTGATGTGTCGTGTCAGTTGTGGGTAATAAAGAAAAGCCTATGCTCTTGGGCTATGTGGGTTCCTTCAATAAAGGGTGCAGCATAAGAAATGAAAATAACATACTTTCTTTTATTAACTCATAAAAATAGCTCTGCAGAGGGTCTTTTCTTTTTTAGTAGACCTTACGCTTCAGAGGCTGTCATACCTTTTCTTGCATGATAGCTCATTACATGTATTTGTAACCCCCAGATGACACAGTCACTCGTGCTTCCAGTCTTTTGTCACTAAATTCACAGGATCACTAATTAAAAAGCCTATTACACTGTTATTGTTTTTGGAAAGCTGATGATTCCACAGCAGAAATTGCATAGTTATGCATCTGTTTGCATCAAAGGGATAAGGTGTCTTCAAGTGAAAAACCACATGCTGGCATTTCTGGCCATCGAGAAATTCCTTTTAAGATATCTCAATGTACTGAATCAACAGCACAAAGAATGTTATTCAACACAAAGAAGATGTCTCTTTAATATATTTGTGGATTTTGGATTCATGTAAAATTACATGGTTCAGAAGTCTGTTTACAAGAAGGTTTCTTTTCAATGAAGAAAGCTGATCTTTTAGCAGTAGAAAGCTATTAGCAGCAAAGTGGAATTTATTTAGCTTTTATTCAGTAATATTTCCAGGATAAAATGAGAGGAAAACTTTCCAAGGGATTTTGGGGGAGGAAGTAAGAGAATTGAACCCCAAATTCATGGAATTTTCAAAGTTGGATGCTTGTAGGACAGATGTGAAGAACCGTATGTTGGTATTCGTATTTGTCTCATCACTGCTAAATTATAGCATTTTTATTTCAATTAATATTGAAGTGATCAGTTTGCCAAAGTTTCCTGGTAAGAAACTCAGATAAGATTGTTCCTTCCTCCATTTCAGTCCTCTAATGCTATAAACAAAGGAAACCATTTGCACAAAGTGCACAGCAACTTTTTCTGAGCATCATCCAGATTTTTCAAATGCAAGGTTGGTTTCTGAAGTACAGAAGTCTTAAGTGTGAGATACTTGCATAGTATGGCACTGCTGTTATGCTGGGGTCTGTCCAGGTGTCAGAAAGATGTAGAAACTTCCTATTAAGTAAATGCATTTGGAAATGAAAAGCTTTTTTAGGAGTACTGTCTTTGCGAATATACCAAAGTAAAATGGAAGAAGCAAATTTTGAATATCTCACAGTAGACTTCAGCCTCTGGTTAAGCCTCTTTGCTCTTCAAAATGATCATAAAAGTATCCTTATGTGCATACTACTGAATGATTTCTCATTAACAAGTGCATTCAATCTGTGCAGCAGTAGGAAAGTTATGTTCTTGGGGACTACTTGCTTACCAAATGCACAGATGATTACTTCGAGATCATCACCTCCATATCAAGATGATCTGTGGATCTGTGAGGTTTATAGCCCAGCAAATAATTCTTACTTTGCTTATGTTTACAGAAGGCCGTGTTTAATTATCTGCTTCATCCAATCTGTTTAGGACTTCCTTACTGACATTTTTACTCAAAGGCTATTCTCCTGTATTTATGGCAGGTTTTTATTTTTTCCTGATGAATTCAAACCCCACTCATTTCAGTATGCACAGTTTGTTAGTACCTAATAAATAATTCTGTGCCATTTACTCACAAATTTGAAGCCATTCTTGATCTTGCTGTGTCTCATTAATTCAATAGATATCAAACCCTTCTAGGTAGGTTTTCCATGTAATATTCTTTAACCCGTAAGCATTAGAGCAGTCCCCCAAAGGGCAGGGTTAGACAAGTCTGCAAGAGAAGGAAGGTAAAGGATACAATGAAGGATCCTGAGCAGGAGGGGACAGTGGAGTGTGGCTTCTCTCTTGACAGCACAAAGCCCTCTTGTAGGCTCAGGTACCCCTGAGCACTGGAGTGGGCTCCTCAGGGAAGTGGTCACAGCACCAGGCCTGTCTGAATTCAAGAAGCATCTGGACAACACTCTCAGGCACGTGGTGTGATTCTTGAGGTGTCCTGCACGGTGCCAGGAGTTGGTCTCAATGATCCTGATGGGTCCCTTCCAACTCGGCATATTCTGTGATTCTGTGAAGCCACAGCCTCCACAAGCTCAGGGAGTGATGTCAGCTTGGCATGTTGCAAGTGTGCTTGACTTAGTTGAGGAAGGCATAGGAGGGGTGACACATGCTATTTCCGTTTCCAAATTTTGAATGTTAAATTACTGCAAATTACTGTAAACGAGCTACTTGAATGCTTGTGCTGTACTGTGGAATTTCATATTCAAATGTTACAACTTTTTTTCCCACCAAAAAAAATCCAAAACTTTTCAGTTTGAGAAATTAGAGAAACCCATCAGCATTTCTGTCTTCGAATAATCAGCATTTGCCACTAGATTTATCAGTTGAACTGTTCCCTCAATCACTCAATTGCCAGAATCATAGAATTTCGGTTCTGAGCATCTCTTCCACCTGTGAAAAGTTCACAAGTCGTTTTTTTGTGAGAAGCCAGGTCTCTTTGCATACATATTTGGCTGGTTCCTGCTATGCTTCAACAATTGTGCTTGCAACAAACTCCATATACAAGCTGTGGTGGCCTCTTTCTGCTCTCTTCCAAGAGCTTCATAAGAGAGTAAACTGTGGCTTGATCTGATATTGCCTGGCACTGATCCTGTTTTAGGAGCCACAGAAACAACTGACTGTCTTCTTTCATCCTTTATCATAGATGATGCATTTGAAACCTAAGCTGTTTTCCCTCTGTCAGTGGCTCCTCTGTCAGTGCACTTAATCTGATGAAAACTATGTTAACAAGAGACGTTTTCAAAGGGCAGTTAAGAAAATTAAGATATTAAAAATGTAAAAGTAAAGAGAGGGATAATGTGTTGAATGCTAGAAAAAAGAAAGAATCATTTACATGTAAGGACTTGGAAATTTGTTTCCCAACTTCTGATATTTCCCTGGCTATGTAAGGAGCCAGTTCAGGGCTCAGGTGCATGGCTGTGGACTGATTGCAATTATTTTTACTGGGTTAGTGGCATAAACAAGCCCACAACAACAAAAACCCAGTTTTGTATTATTCTGCATGAGAAACTGAAAAAAAATATTGTTGCTGGAGTATTTACGAATACTGGGTCAATGATTAATAAATTCTTTTCTCCTGTTTCAGAACAGAGTGGATTTTCTGCCTGCTTGTACGTGTTTTGACCACTTTGCATATACACAGCACAGTATGATCAATCTCTGTTATATTTTTTCGTATTGTTTTTCAGGAAAGCAAATATTTATGGCTGGAGTTCTAGTCAGTGAAAAATTACAAGCCAAAAGGTTTATTATTATTATTATTATTATTATTATTATTCAAATGTAGTTTCTTGAAAGCTAGCTTTACAGTAGGACTGTGGTGTGCGTGAACAGAGGAACACTAGCACATTACCTGTTTAATCTGTATCTCACTTGCTTTCCCAGTACCCAAAACAGATGCAAGGTGACCAGCACAAACAGGCAATAGACAATATGTAATATACATTCTTAAGTAGTGGGAACATACTTTTAAAAAGGCAAGCATTCATTTTTTTCAGCTGTAAGTACCCACTTCAAGCAGATTCAGTACGTTATCATGGCTGATTTTTACCAACACATTTAGCCACCAAGGTGAGATCTGTACACCTGCCAGTCCTAATGTGATGTGTATCTGATCAAAATGAGAGCAGTACTTGTTCTCCTCTGTGTGAAAGCAACTGATAATAATCCGTTGCAGTGGCTTGATCACACATCTGACGTTCCCTTTGAAATCATTTGTTTTTTTCTTAGAGAAGCTGTGGAGCATGTGCTAAAAAGAGCTTTTCTGGATGACTTCCTGTGTCTCCTCACTTCATCCCATTCTCAAAAGAAATCTTCCTATCCTTTCCATTTGACACTTTTTGTCATATTGCTTTATTTCTTCTCTTAGAGTGCAGCCACGACTTGTTTTTCTTTTGCATTACAAATTTCTCCTTTTTCCCACTATCAAATAATCATGTAGGGTTTTGTTGCCTACTTCTCCCTGACATTCTTAATGGCTCCATGAAGTAACTGTCAGTGTGCCACTATATCTCCTGTGTTTCCAGGAAAAACTTTCCTCCCAAGTAACTAATGGAGAAAGAGCTGGCTGAGTGTTTCCATGACTATCTTGCAGTCTCTCCCAGCTGCCTTTTCCTAAATGTCAGAGCCACTCTCCAGCGTGGTTACCATGGTGCGTTCAGCTGGCATGCCTGCAAGGGTTCACAGAGCCAGCACACCCACTGCACGTTTTATAGGAGCATACCAGGAGGGAAGGCTCTTACCTGCTGTGTCACAGTAAATAGAACATATCAAAAAGTACTTCTTGGTGTAAGATTACTTCTGTGTAAGATTGGCTCCGGTTTAGTAGCATAAAACCCATTCGATCAATTAAGGATATTCTCTTTGTCCCTCCATTTGTGAGGGTAGTGGTATATCTATGGAAGTGTTACAAGTTACATACATAAACCTGCTGGTGAGTTGCCAGCTGAACAGGTCATAAATGTAAGTGCTGCTGGAGAACAGTGAGATTTGTACTGTGCTATATTCTTTAACTACCTTTATAAAAAGATTTTAAGGTGTTTTCTCTTTCCTTATAATTTATTATTCAATCTCAAATAACATTATTAGCAAAAGAAACTTTTCATCAATATGGTTTCCTGCTGTGAAAGTCAATACAAATAAAGGACATCCTGCATCCAGCCATTGGAAAACATGATTTTTTAAACCTCAGGTTTATAACTAGCAATTTGTAGATAGATTTGTAGCTGAAATAACAAAATCCTTTTTAAAATGACAATGACAGATTTTAAAGTTTACTTTGAAATCCCATGCAACCGAGTCATATTGTTGTTTCTAAAAGATATCATTTACTTCAGTAACAGATTTCAAACATAAATATGAATAAATGCCTTTGTTCCAAATAATAAGCTGCTAGTAAGTTTTGTTCCAGTCAGTCACTTGTTTCAGGTTAAGTTGGTCATATTCTCTTAAACAGTTAGGTAGATTGGAAACACATTGCAGCAGATTCAGTGATTGTACAAAGAGCTCTGAACTACAGTGTACTTTGATCTGTCTCCTTGATAAATGTTTTATAGAAACAAAATATTCTTCTCCCAGTTGCTCAGCTTTAGTTGTTGTGAATGAAGTGGGATTTTCCAGTGTGATTAGCTCCTTTAATTGGATGTTCAGGGTTTTGTTATTGGTACCATATATGAACTCCCCAACTCCAAGACTACTGCTACAGGCAATCATGCCATCTAACTCTTAAATAAAATTAATTGAAATCTGTTTTAAAAATAGGTGTAATATTTTGCTTAATAGTTTCACTGAAAGACTATCTCAGAAACCCATTCTTGGCTTTTCATAGAGTCGCAGAATCATTTAGATTAGAAAAGACCCGTAAGATCATTGAGACTAGCTGTTAACCTAACACTGCCAAGTCCCCCACTAAACCATGTCCCTAAGCAATACATCTTTTAAAAGCATCCAGGGATGGTAACACAGCCACTTCCCTGAATAGTCTTTTCCAGTACTTGATAACCCTTATGAAGAAGAATTTTTTTCAAATAGCCAATCTGAATCTCCCCTGATGCAACTTGAGGCCATTTCATCTTGTCCTGGCACTTGTTACCTTGGAGAAGAGACTGACCCCCACCTGGCTACAGCCTCCTTTCAGAGACTTGTAGTGTGATAAGCTCTACCTTCAGCCTCCTTTTCTCCAGAATAACCATACCCGGCTCCCTCAACTGCTTCTCATCAGACTTGTGGTCCAGACCCTTCAGCAGCATCGTTGCCCTTCTCTGGACACGCTCCAGCTCCTCAATGTTTTTCTTACAGTGAGGGGCCCAAAACTGGACACAGGATTCAAGGTGCGGCCTCTCCAGTGCCGAGTACAAGTGGCCACTCCCTCCCCTGGTCCTGGCTACACTATTTCTGATGCAGGCTAGGATGCCATTGCCCTTCTTGGGCACCTGGGCACATGCTGGATCATGTTGAGATGGCTGTCAGCCAGCACCCCGAGGTCCTTTTCCACTAGGCCACAGCCTGGAACATTGCATGGGGTTGTTGTGACTTAAGGGCAGGACTTGGCATTTTGCCTTGTTGGACCTTATCCAGTTGCCCTCGGCCCATTGATCCAGCCTGTCCAAATCCTTCTGCAGAGCCTTCCTGCCCCTCAGCAGATCAGTAGTCTGGCCCAGCTCGGCGTCATCTGCAAACTGACTGAGGGTGCACTTGATCCCTTCATTCAGATGATCAGTTAAGCTATTAAACAGAACTGGCCCCAATACTGAGCCCTGGGGAACCCCACTTGTGACAGGCTGCCAACTGCGTTTTACTCCTTTCACCACCACGCTTTGTACTTGGCCATCTTGCCAAACTGATTTGCATTTCCAAGCTAGCTGTATTAGTGGACCATTGAGATAATCTGGTTCTTCTGGTAGAATTGATTGGTTGGTTTGTTTGTTTGTTCTTTGGGGAGTTTTTTTCTATTGGCAAAATTTACCTGCATTGAAATCCCTTTTCTGTTAGTTTTTTAAGTTAAACCACGATAATCTGGTCTCTTGTCCCCCTTTGATCATTGCACTAGGTTTTTCTGCTCACTCATGTTTCAGCTAAAATTATTTTGTCTTCAACAGGGTGACTAGCATCTCATGCACTTATCCTACATGAACTGTCCCCAGGACTTTTGGCAGAGACATTAATACTGTATTATCTTTACTAGGAGTTGCATGGTTAGAGCTTCAGTACACACTTGCCTTTCCATCATACTGTTTACGGCCGTCTAAAACTGTCAGACATGGTCTGATTCTCCTCCTCCCCCATGTTTTTCCTATGTTGAGATTCTTATTAGTAACAAAAACTCCCACTACCAGTCTAAATGTATCATTTTACAAACTGCACTGTTGAATTTCATGCCACACTTAATACTGTTTTCCTCAAGGTCAGCTGTTTTTCCCATATGCTGTACTGGACCTCCTTGTGATGGCATGTTTTCATGTGTCATGTCATGTCATCAGTAGGTGAAATTAGCAGAACTGAGAATCTCCAGAGATTCCTGCACACACACAGCCTAGTACTTCCTATTTACAGCTGCTCACTATTTTTCTTCTTTTCTCATAGGGAAATGGCTGAATTATTAGCACTGGGTAGTAACAGCAATTAACTACTATGGTAACAATTTGGTGTATTTACAGATCTATTCAGCACAATTAAAGAATTACAGATTTTCTGTTTTTTCAGACACTTTTNTCCCTTCCCTTCCCCTCCCCTCCCTTTCTTTATTTCCTTTCTTTCTTCCATGATGTCTCAATTTGTAAATCACCTAAACACTCGTCTGTGTTCTCATTCAAATTCTACAGGCGCATTCAGCCTCGCTCTGACTCCACTGCCTTTATGATCATGAGTCAATATAAGGAAGTTGGCTTATAAAATGTTCTGTATCCTAGGTGAAGTATCACTTATGTTGTAAGTTTATTTCCTGTTCAAGCATCCTTACGTTGCAATGATTTATAGTCTAAAAATAAATGCTTATATGAATACTAAATACCCAGTTAGTAGCTTTATTATGCTATCACCACAGATAAATCTCTTTGGTAAATTCCTATGTAAATAACATTTAAATTATTGCTAAGTAGGTACACAATTTTACAACTGCTACTAATTACCTATACTCAAATTTCAAACTTTAGTCTTACAGCCAACTGATATCAGTGAAAAAGATACCTTTTAACTTAAAATTAAACTACAAATCAGTCCTACCTGATAGTTATGACCTATATAAATCACGTTAACTGTGGAGTATGTTCCTAAACAAAATTTATATGTGTAGATCTTAGCAGTGATGGAGTGGGTAGGAAAAATACTGAGAAATGGAGTGCAAATATTTAATCTTCTTCCAGTGTGTAAAAATTATCAAATTATCATAGCAAAACTAGGAGTATTTGGCAATTAGGTGAGGAATCACTTCATAATACCCAATGGCAATTAGCTGTTGCCATGCAGATCCCTCATTATTTTACGTTCTAAGAGAAATTACAAGCGTATTAGCTTTATTCTGCGAAGTCGGTCATCAGTGAAAATTGATGTTGATGTTTAATTGTCATGAAACTTCATATTTAGCACCTCTCTAAGATGAACAGCTAAGTTTATACTTTCCAGAGCTATTGTTTGAGTCTATGGTAGTACCAGATTCAAATTAATGCAAGCAGATACAGCTTTGTCTACACAATCAGGAATGATGGAGATTTTTACAAAATTTATGGTAATGTGAGAATAGAAAATAGTTTAATAAAGCCTTTCAAAACGTATGCAAGAAATCTCCCTAGATGTGATATTCTTCACTATTTTCTCTAGTATCTCAGGTAACAGAAGAGAGGGCATTTGCAAATTCGTGGAGGACACCATGCTGGAAGTTGCAAAAATTTTGGGCGACATAGTAAGAATTCAAAATGAACTTGAGAAATGTTCTGAAATTAGTGAAATAGAGTTTGTCGATAAAGTGGTAACAGCAAGCACAAATTACTCCCACCAGGAAAGAAAATCAAACATGTAGATGCAAAATGGGTACTGGCTGGTTAGGTGACTGTACAGCAGTTAGCCATAATTGCATCTGAATTAACAATATGTTGTTGTTGCAGAAAAGGCAGTCCCATTTTCAGGTGAATTAACAGCAATGATGTATAAGGCATGGGAGGCAATTATTCTGCTCTACTTGTCGCTAGGAATATCTCAGCTCTACTTCTGTATTTATCCTTGGGCTGCACACTTGTAGAAAAGACAGTGACAAATTGAGAGAAGGTGCAGAGAAGAACCAAAAAGAATGATTGGTGTCTAAGAAAGCCCAAAATCCTTGGAAGCTAACTGAATGAAATAAGTTAGTGTAGAAAAGGGGGTTAGGATAATATTTTTCAAATATTTAGAAGTTGTCAGTTGTTCTCAATTCTACTGAAGTGACAAGGTTAAATCAGTTTAATCTGCAGATGAAAAGGCCAAGGTGCAATAATAGGAAAATCTAACTGTGAGAATAGCTCCATTCAGGTTGCCTAGGAAGGCTGTGGAATCCCTCTTATTGAAGTTCTTTCAAAAAAATGGGAAAGACAAGCATTAGTGAGAGATTTTTAAATCTGATTATACTTGATCCTGTAATGAAGGAAAGGACTCAGATGACCTTTCAGTCTTGCACATCTGTGATGCTTTGGGGCAATGTAAGACCCAATTTAATCATCTTTCAAGCAGCACCTCGTGTATATGTTATTGCTTAGACAAAGAGTACACTACCAACCATTTCTGAAACTACCCAGATTTCAAACCTTCACTGCTTTGTTAATCATTAAACATTTGTCTAAGAAAATTATTTTCTATGCTAGGTCATTTCCTCAACTTTGACATTTTGAGGCTGTGGGAGGAAGGACTGCAGGGAGTATTCCAAACAAAAATACAGGGTTTTTTATAGGGAGACACGGAAAAATGTGCAAGTTCTCTCTTCTGAGAAAAAAAAGGCACAACATTTTCTCTGAAAGCCTGATATGTCCTTATTCTGGATCTGAATTCTGGGAGGATGAAGTAGCTTTTGTTTTATCAACTCAGTTTCTGTATAAGGCAAGTGTTTCTTGGGCAAGCTCTTGATACCGTGCCCTGACATAAAATATTTGTTGAAATAATTTAATGTTACCTGGGTGATTTAGACTACTGTAATTATTTAGAATGAAATTGCAGTAAGGATCCAGTAGGATGGAAACCTCTGTCTGAGAAAAGTAAATTTTTAAGTCACTCAGACTTGTTTCTGGGGCTTGTCTGATTTGCACCTACAATTCAAATTTAACACTGAAGATTTCTTGTAACTCTAAGTTCATAACTTTTTGTGAGTTTTATCAATCACTTACTCTTCCAAAACTTCTGGATGCCTTTTTGAAATCCAAAATCATTTGCTTTTCTTTGGACATTTGTTGCAAACAATTTGAGATTAAGTGGAGTTAATATAATATGATTTAATTTTCTATCTCTTGGACTACTGCAAGCCTGCACTCAGAACACTGATGGCAGGCAGCATTTTCTTTCTTGTGCCACTGAGCAGCGTGGATCATCTGGACTGTCAGCAGCTGGAATGTACTGACTTCACTGTCGGAGGAGCCCGAGGGTTGAGTAGTCTGCATTTGTACTGCTTTTGTCCTGTTCTGCATTGGTGTGTTCTGCGGATTAACAGGGCCCTATTCCACAGAGCTCTCAAATAGTTGAGTCACCCATTCCCTCAACTAGTAGTTTCTAGTGGCTGCTTTGTATTTGTTCTAGCATTCAAATTTTATATTAATGAGAAATCAGCTTTTCCAGCCTGCTGTCTCAGAGCACCTCCAACAGCTTCCTTCAGCAGCATCACTATGCATCACTGGTGCTCACGCATTTGTTGGTGGTGAATCACTTTCTTTTATGTCACACTTCTTTGCTTTCTGCCTAGCTGAAACATTCCTTATAATATTCCCAGAGGTAGCTGCACTCTGGCGTATGCACTATAAGGATAATGTTAGATTTCTTTTTTGTGTCATAATGATACTGTATAATGGAGCCAGAACCTATGCCAAGAGATGGAATAGTTACAAACAAAACCAACCCAACAACAGCAGATCTAGAAAAAACAATTTTAGTCATTTTTTTAAATGTCAGGCTTGCATCCACATATCCTCACAAACTTTTTGTATATGTTCTTTAAAAACACAAACCACTTTCTGTTTTCTGAGCAGCCCAGAGCAGTGACATGACTCTAAATTTTTTGCATGTTTTTATTGTGAACTGGTACATTATAGGAATACATTTAAGCAGATGCTCTTTTAGCCTAAGATACATTCATACACACATTTAGGACCTGATTCTAGCTATGCAGTCCCTTGAGGTTACTGGGAACTTAAGATACTGCAATTACAGGCCTATGCACTTTGCTGATTTGAAGGCAGAGGTGCAGTCAGGAAAAAAATGTCTCTGTCATTTCCAAAACATCTTTCTTCTTCCCTCTGATGTATGTCTACAACCCATGGGGTGACAATTCTAGTTGTCAGGAATCACTGGGGTATTTTCTGGCAGCAGAGCACAGAAGTGCTGGTGTGTACGAGGAGCAGAGCTGTCCATCTCTGCATAAGGGCATCATGTTCATCAGGCTCAAGTGTCACTTGTCCTCTTCTTTATTTTCAAATGAAGCATCCACTGCTATTAATTAGTTAAAATGAAATGAAATACATAATCAAGCAATACTTTTCCATTAGAAATGCCCCTTGGGGATACATTTGGTTGTCATTTTACATATTTGTGCTTTCCATGTTACACGTTCCACATAAATTTGCAGCTTAGAGTCTCCAGATTTGCAGGCTTTTACGTGAACTGAAACTAGTCGTATCTAACCTTGTACAGCTCCTTTCTTCTTCCCACAGTATGGTGCAATTTTCCTGCAAATTAGCACAACTCACTGGGATTGAGGTTCCAGATGAAGCTTCCCCACCTCTCAGACAGATTATCTCTGAGTAAAAGGCAAAAACAAGACCTAAAAGGAGAGAAAAAACTTCAGACTGTTCTCTTGTCCTCCTTCCCCTACCCTAAATGCTGAAACCACAAGGTGAAGTCAGGCTTCTTTTCACCTTGAGAACAGAGGTCTCTTGCTGTCCAGAGACCACAGCAGCCCAGCCTTTTTGAAAACAATGGACACTTCTCTCTTTTACTGGTTAGGCCTTTTCTCAATATCTTGGTGTAACCCTTCCAGGAAGAATAAACCCAAAAATTCAAGTCACTGCTTCCTCATCTGGTGCTCTAATCACTAGTGCAGATGCAGTGGAATATGATCTGTGGCCATCATTCCCATTGCCATTAAGAGAAAATTGATTGGACATTTTGGACTGACCTTTGAAAGGTGCCTGCCTTCAATATAGCCAGTGAAGAGAAAAAGGCAATTAATTTATAGACACTGGCTCTCCCCCTTCAAGTCCTTTTGCCTTCGGCTGCGTAGCGTATTTTACCGGATGCATTATATATATTGCATTGAGCCTGTGCACTGCTGCAGAGAGATGGCCAGAAACTTCTGTGCGTGTTCCCCCTCAGTTTCTTCTTTTTATTTGAGTAAAGCAATGGCATATGGATGCCCATGAGAAAGCATCCTCTAAAAATAGACAATGTGATGTCAAACAACAAATGTGCTCCTTCAGACCAAGTAATCTGATTTTCTTGAAAGTGACGAACCAGGTTTTGATTCAGCAATGAGCATCCTTTAAATTCTATGCAGGGCAGCAAACCTGCAGTTTAAAAGCCAAAATCTTAAGCAGAAATGCAGCTTATGAAATGTTGAAATTACTAAATATTTCTTAGAAGTTGTTTATATACCCACTTTTTGTTTTTCCTCCTCTGCTTCAATGAAGGTTGTTTTTACATTCCACAGCTCACGTAGGAGGCTATGCAAGAAGTTAGTAATAAAATATTAATGTTGTCGTCCCTCGGGACATATTGTTTATACCATCACAGATGCAGTTTACATCTCTGATCAATAGAGCAATTTTTAAAAACCTCTTTTGAAAGCAGCAATTGGAGTATGATTATAGTTGTCCACAGTAGTTATATCATACAGGAAATTAGGAAATATATGTCAGGATCCATTATTCTAATGGGAGTCTTGTAAGATTTTTAAACAATGTAAGTAGATGCCAGATTTGCAAACTGATGACCCTTTTTGAAACAATACCCTCAGTAGGGAGGAGAGAACAAAAATATTGTTGACTTGAACATGGCTGTCAAGTTAATGCTTCACAGGAGCCCACGACACTAATCACCCTTCTTGAATGCAAGTCCTCCCTTTCTTTAGCTCTCTCATAAGTTATCCCTTAAGCACTCATTAGACCACTGCAGCTGAAAATCGGCAAATTTGTTTTCGATGTCAGCTACCACCATTTCAGTCCTGGCCAGATACGAAAGAGACAACAGTATACTGCAGATGACACTTTGTTTCCTGCAGTATTTGTAAAGAAACATTTTGTTTTCAAAACCAATTGAAATGGAGTAAATTCTTACATATTTATGCTCCATTAAATGCCCAGTGTCTGCAGGGGTAAGAACTGTAAAAATTATGAAGCGGAGGATTGGGAATTCTCTATCCTAAATGGCTATTTGAGTAGCACATCTGGAGGAGGACATCTGCCAAATTTTTAGCAATCAGCAGCGGCATCATTAACAAGGGCACCATTGTGATATGTGTAATGGCAATATTTATTTTATTCAACTAAGAGTTTGTCCTAATATCACATTAAATTATGTACCAAATTAAAGGTAAGATCAAGCTTTACAGTCTTTCAATGGGCTCTACTTATTATTGAAGGGGGAGTTGTCAGATGTAATCTGAAGGGGTGAGTTTATGCAGATATACAGCTGCAGCCAAGTCAAAGGACATGGGAATGCAGAGTGGGCAAGGTTAGGGAGTAAAGCTCCCTTAGTGCTGTGTGTCTGCAAGCTGAAGATTGTTTGAACAGTGATCAAGTGTTCTCAGGAGACATGTTTTAATTAAATTCTGCTCAGCTCAGAAGTTGGACAAGGACACAATTGTCAACAAAAATCCCTCTTTGTCCCCCCAGGACAATGAGAGTCTGAATGCCAGCATCATGAGACCCTCAGAGTGTCCCTCAGTATTTCACCTCAGTGGAATAGCAGTAATATTACAGGTTGACAGTGCAGAAACAAGAACAGTGCTCTTCAGGCTGTGCCTACTGATGTTGCCGATGTGCTTATGCAGTATGATTTTCCAAGCTGTGGAGCAGTGTGCTCAATTCATCTCACAAATGAGAGGGGCCCAGGATGGCCATGCAGAATACTTGTAGTACCTCAGGAGCTCTTAGCTTTGATAGAGTTTATGTAGTTCCGGTGAAGACATTTTCTTTCTGGCTTGATTTAACAAGTCCATTTTATTTTTTCTTTACAATGTTCAGCATAATGGGAAAAGAGTAGTACTTTCTATCTTTGTCCATGGTTTAGAAGATGAGGCAGAGTGGACACTCAGCAAGATTGTTGATGGTGTACAACTCTGAGGAGTGCTGAGGGACCTCATCAGTTTGGAGAAATGGGCTGACAGGAACCTCATGAAGTTGAACACAGGAAAGTGCAAAGTTCTGCATCTTGGAAGGAAGATCATCAGGCACCAGCACATGCTGGGGGACAACTAGCTGGAAAGCAGCTTTGTAGAAAAGGACGTGGGAGTCCTGGTGGTCATGAGTCAACAATTAGTCCTTGCAGCAAAGAAAAAAGGTTAATGTTGACCTGGGCTGCATCAGGAAGAGTGATACCAGCAGGAAGGTGGTCCTTCCCCTGTACTCATCCCTGGTGAGGCCGCACCTGGAGTACTGTTCTGGACTCCTCAGTACAGGAGTCATGGATGTATTGATGGTGCTTTGAGCAGAGTGGTCTAGCGAAAGGTGCCCCAGCCCATGGCAGAGGGGTTGAAACTAGATGATTCTGAGGTCCCTTCTAACCCAAGCCATTCTGTGATTCTGTGATTCTGTGATTAGAGAGAGCCCAGTGAAGACAACAGGCAGAAGCTGAAACGCGGGAGGTTCCCTTTAAACTTTGGGAAGCCTTTTTTTTCCTGTGACAGGACTGAGCACTGGCTCAGGTTGTCCAGAATTGTGGACTCTCCATGCCTGGAGATATTCAAAAGCCATCTGGACATGGTCCTGGGAAACTGGCTTTAGATGACCTAGTTTGAGCAGGGGGATTGTACAATGNGAAGACAACAGGCAGAAGCTGAAACACAGGAGGTTCCCTTCAAACTTTGGGAAGCCTTTTTTTTCCTGTGACAGGACTGAGCACTGGCTCAGGTTGTCCAGAATTGTGGACTCTCCATGCCTGGAGATATTCAAAAGCCATCTGGACATGGTCCTGGGAAACTGGCTTTAGATGACCTAGTTTGAGCAGGGGGATTGTACAATGAGCCCCAGAGATCCATGGCACCCTCAACCATTCTGTAGTTCTGTGATTCCAAGTAAGAATCTCACACAAAAGACAGATCATTACTAAACCAGAGAAAGAAGGAAATACAGGAACATGGCATGCTAACAGATGATGAGGGTGAGTGAGTCTCAATAGAAGTTTGCAATGGTAAATCTCCACAGAGTAAGAGTTTCAAAGACAAAATGAGTCAAGGAACTATTTATCAGAACTGCAGTGTGACAGGATATTAGCAGAAGTACAGGCAATATAGAAAAAAGTCATTTTCAGCAAATCTCCTGTGACTCACAGTCACAAACTGGCAGTATTTTCTGTGAAGTCAAAAACATCTTTTCTTTGCAGAAACAATTCCATGGAAACTCCACTCACTGAGTCTTCTAGATTTGATGTTACCCCACAGGGAGGTAGGCTGTACTGGAAACAAAAGATTCTGGGTATTATTCCAAGATAGAGTTTGTTCTCATGAAGGGAAAAGTTGTTGTTGCCTACAGCAGAGAGAAATTATTTTCAAAGACTTCACAATTACATATGCAAGAATCTGTCTCTGCATTTTCTCAGAAACTTTCATTTACATAGTTCTTTTGCCTTGCTTTCCCACCCCCAAGCTCCCACCTTCTTCTAATGTGTTATTCACTATTTTAGAATAGATGCAAAAGAATCGTATAATTTACCTGTAAGGTTTTTTGATCAGTCTCTCAGACTGAAATCTCTGTGTAAATGTTGTGCAAGTTGTTCAAGAATGAGATTTACCTTTTCATATCTTCAAAACTATACCGAGATGAAGATTCAGTACTTGGGCTTCACTTAGCTAGAAACTCAGGTCTTGTATCTTCTCTTTAATGATCCTAACCTTTTGCCACATTTTCCACCCCAATGGTAATCAATGCCTACATAATAGTCATCCATAGCTACCCTAACTTGGGAGAAGTCATACACAGGTCCTCAAAAATTAGAGAGAGAGGAGAGACTGATACACTGTGGTGTAGAGTACACATGGTAAGCAAGAGAGAAATTATTACAGAAAAATAATATTTCAAACCAGTAAGTGGTTGTCTTATACTTTGCATAAACTAGGTGAGGTTTCTTCTCTGGTTTTCCTGGTTATTTTTCATGTGTCTTGGTTTTGGCTTGGATACAGTTAATTTTCTGCTTCGTAGCTGCTGCAGTGCTGTGTTTTGAATTTAGTATGAGAATAATGTTAATAACACACGGGTATCAGTTGTTGCAAAGTAGTGCTTACCTTAAGTCGAAGGCTTTTCATTTTCCCATGCTCTGCCAGTGAGGAGGTGCAAAGAAGCTGTGAGGGAGCACAGCTAGGACAGGTGACCCGAACTGGCCAAAGTGGTGTTCCATACCAGAGACCATCAGACTCAGTCTATAAACTGAGGGGAGTTGGCTGGGAGCCGATTGCTGCTGGGGAACGGGGTCAGTGGGTGATGACAAGTTTATTGTGCATCACTTGTTTCTCTTGGGTTTTATTCCTCTCTCTCCATCCTTTTTCACTACTATTGTCATTAGTATTATTAATATTGCTATTGTAATTTACTGTAATTTCCAATTAAACTGCTCATATCTCAGCCTATGAGTTTTACTCTTTTTCTGATTATCTTTCGCATCCCACTGGGGTGTGGGGAGTGGGCAGACATCTGCATGGTATTTAGTTGTTGCTTGGGGTTAAATAATGACAATATGCAATCTGAGTTTCTTGTTTGAGAATACAGTAATTAGGCATCATAACTTGATGCAGACTTCGGTCAATAGAGGTTTTGTGACTTTGGTCACAAGCGGAAAATTTTTCACAATGAGAGCAGTCAGACATTGAAATAATCTCCCAGTGAAGTGGTAGATTTCCCATCATGGGCACTTGTAAGATTCAGCTGGACAGGGTGCTGGGCCATCTTTTCTACCCTGTGCTTTTGCTAAGAAAGGTTGAACCAGATGATCACTGAGGCCCCTTCAAACCTGGCATTCTATGGTCCTATGATGAAATAGTTACAGAATTATGCCAGAAAACTCTGGATGCATGCAGTGCTATTTGTTGCCATATTGCATACACTAACCATTGAGCTGGAATAGCAACTATAAACCAGCTAGAAATTCATTATATTTAATAATTTTTAACAATTACTTGCTCTAATTGCTTTAATAGAATTGGAGTTTGATTTGCTACAGAAATATGATCTATTTATATGAACAGACTAATGATACACAAAGTGTTTTGTGACCATCAGTACATTCTGTGACCGGAATAGCTGAATATGCACATCAATCTGGTTGTGAGGCTGAGACCTAATTCAAATGAGAGCCAAAACACCAGAGAAATACTACAGAAGAAATAGACTCTGATTTAGGGATTATGTCTGCTAGTGGAAGCTACATGAGGAATTTTGCAGTAAGTTGCTGTGTAGACTTCTCAAGTGCACAAAGGTTTAATGTGTCCCATTGTAACAGTGCTGATGGTAGGGAAGGTATATCTTCTTTAACTTCATAATTCGAGGTTAGGCATCTACATTAGACACGTAAATAGCACAAGGGGGAGTTATTTTCTTTAGAATACACCAGTTCACAGAAAGGTGCCTGCTTCAGCCTGTTGTGTCATCCCTGCTCTTTCCCTGCTGAATGCTCCAGCTGCTGGGCTACGAAATCAGCCATCCCTCTCCTTATCTTCTGAAGGCCCAATGATGCTTGAATTTTTAGCCTCACCATGTCGCAGCACTGGCAGAATAAGTGAAGATGACTTGTTCTCCTTCCCTTGTAACTATTCTCATGCCTTGTCATGGAAAATGCAAAATATGGATGGTGAATAATTTTCTTTTGGCTGAGGAGCGTCCTCAGCTCACATTTTGCCAGATACACTTTCTGGATGTAACTGCTGGGATATTGTATTAAAATGGGCAATGCCTTGAATGTCCCTGAAGGACGGGAGGCGCAGCTGCAGGGCTTTGATTTCATCTTGGTGCTGTTGGCTGTGTGCTCTGAGGGTCACAAGGCCCATACCAGCTGGATCTGTGCCTTGGGACATTGTGGCAGGGGATGATGAGTCTGTGTATCCAAAATGGGCTTTGGTTTTGGTTCCTCAGCTTAGTCAAACTGACAGTGTCCTAGGGCTCAAACAGTGATAGAATATTTAGGGGAGGTTTTGGTGAAAATTTGGTTATCTATGAACTCTGATGTGGCTTGGTCTCTTGACCTTGATTAACTGCAATTCAGTTAGGTGCAATAACCATCTATTGGGGAGATTTTTGTCCTAACACCTTACAGACCTGTTTCAGTTATGGCTGTCCAACTCTTTGCAGACTGAATGGACAAGATTCTTGTCTGAAAATTTTTAGTCTGGAGTAATTCAGTATATGTGAGTGTGTTTTCAAAATACCATTTACATTCAAGATAACATGTTTCAGGTAGTATAATTTTTTTCCTGAGTATAAAATTGGTACTTTCCAACAAGACCAAAAATTAAAGGAGACACAGCAATAGATAAAATTTCATTGAAACTTAATCTGCCCCTACAAATCACGAAGTGTTTGGATTTTTCAGTACTGGGGATGACTTGGTACTGAAGTTACTTGTGTGAATTCAGTCTCCTCTAAGGACTCACTAATATCCTTTATGTAAGTGGTAGCATAATTCTGTGCAGAAGAAAATTACTGGTATACACTGGGGAGACACTTGATGGTTAGGTGATGTTAGTGGGTCAGGAATACCACGTGTTACTCTTGATTCTGCCAGAGTAACTTCTTGATTAAAGTAGATAAACAGACCAAGAACCATTCCTTTAATTTATTCCACTGTGATAAAGTATGCTAGATCTCTCCCTGCTTAAATGGTTTATTTAGTAAAAACTAAAAATGCAGTATTTGCCAGTGTAAAAAGTGTACCCTATATATTTGCTCCCTCGGTAATAATGTGACAAAAATAAGAAACATGATCTTCAGATCCTCTTCTGCTTTCCTGTGTGGGTATACGAAAGAATATTTTCTTTCTCCATGGAGAAATGACAAAGAAAAATGATTGTACCAATCTTCATGGAAGAAGACTGTATCTTAGATTGTGTGATTCTGTGTATTAGCCAAGGATTTAAAAAAACCCCAAGTACTAAACTGTTTGAGGGTTTAGTGAATTTAAATTTAGTGTTGATATGAAAACTTCCCGACTCCGAACTTTTGTCTTAGGTGGAGTAGGTAGGTGAGAGTTTTTGTTTGTTTCTCAACACAAGCAGTGCAAAGAATTCTTCATTTCAGAAAATATGAAGTAAAAAGCCATGCTCCTGAGAGCAGCAAGACATTTTAGGCAAGTTTTATCACAATGAGGCTAAAGAAGGTACAAGAACTTACTGGCTGATTGAGATAGATGTGAGACCGCAACTGCCCAAAGATGCATGAATTGTATACCTCTGTCCAGTTGATGCTGCTTCCATCCTCATTTCAAACATTTTCCATTGTAGGAGAGAATGGAAAAGCTGTCAAGGAAAATCCTGTCAATGGCAGCAAGTTCCCAATCTGAGGTGGATTGCACCTACTGCTCAATAGCGTTTAGCTCTGCACTCTTGAGGATAACTACTCGGCATTGAAAGTGACTTTGAGAGTTCTTAATCCTGAAAGGTTTTAAAAGCTGGTTAGGATTTTTTATACGTTTGCAAAGGAAAAAGAGAGATTTGCACGACTTGTATATGCAAAAAGTGCTTGAAAGAAATATCTACTGTCCAATTTGCATAATGCTGTTATCTCATCAAGACTGGGTAAAACATCTGTCAGTGGAAGAGTTGATAAAGAGTGTTTTTGAGGATATGATAATCTCGAAAAGGTTTAATCAGGTAATAGTATTATTTAAACTTAACATGGAATGTTATCAGAGGAAGAGTTATGTACATCCACTGACATTGCTGTGGCAGTTCTGAAACTATCTGTTACAAAGTTTTTGAACAAAATGTAAACGTGATGGTAATGCCGAAATTATATTTAGTCCAAATAAAATAGTGCCATTTGTGAAGGACGGTTCGTGTAATGTTAGGAGGGCGTTGATTTTTAACTTTTTTTGAAGGATTTTCTTTTATTTTGGGGACGTAAGGGAAAGAGAATTAAAGTTTTTAGTTAACTGTAGTCAAAAATCCTTGCCAAAAAGGCCATTTTATGAACTAGAATTGTCTTTCTAAAGTATAAAATAAAGTATGATAAGCAATTGTGTAGATAAGCACGCATAAGCTATGGCTCTGTGTAAGAAATCCACATGGCTCAATATAATACTGCATAACGCATTCCTGGCCATCACCTGCTTTTATCCTTACCATTATGCAAACAGAATGTGTATTGAAATTCCCACAGAAGTGTGATACAAAATCCTGCTAAAATATGCTAAAAGTAATCCAAATTTCCTATGGTATTATGTTCTTCTGGAGATATTTAGGAGCTTCATTTTATAAAAATTGAAACTCTGTGAAAATGAGAACCTGGGGAGCAAAAAACCAGAATTACTGGTATGTCCTTTTGAACATTAGGGTAATTTATCTGCAGGCAGCCTCTGGGACTCCCTGGCCAGTGATGTAATCCAGTAGTCTTTTATACTTATATTTGTCTTGCTTTGGTTTATATCTATCTAGGCCTTGCTTTTTATGATCTTTATGTTTTTCTTTGCAGTTGAAATAAATGCCTTTTTGCTATTCAGAGTTAAATGCTGGCCTTTTTCATGGCTATTTGTGGGACTTTTACATTCACAGTTCCACTACTGTTGTTCAATAATGTTTTATATTTTCTCAGCTGATCTGATTCAGAGCCCAGAGAACCTACTTGTGGATGATATATATAATTCAGCAAGCTTTGGATCAGAACTCACGGCTGTGGCCTTTATGAAATGTATTATTCTTCTAGATAGGGTTGTGTTGACCAAAGTTATTTTCCTAGGTGATAGCAACGTTGTAATGCATGTGTTTGGTAACAGGAAAAAGTGCCCCTATGATATACCACAACAGGACTTCTCATGGAGCTAAACAGACTGCCTGTTAACATGTAATGGTCCAAGAGGGAGGGAGAATAGAGGGAAGAAAACAGGGGAAAGGACAGAAGAAAGAAAGAGAAGAGGAGGGAGGTCATACCACAATAGAAGAGAAAAGGAGACTATATTGATTTTCTCAGTGAAAGCCAATATTGTTAGACCTGCTGAGCTGAGAAGGAGATTATATACTCTATTCTAAAATTCATCATTGTATTTTGTTTCTTTACAGAGTGCCTGGTTCTGTCATGCAAGATAATTTCTAAAGTACAGTAGAGTCTACTTTGTAGTAATGAGGAGAGAAAAGTGAAGACCAACATAGTGCCATAATGCAAGTCATTAGACTTAGATGGTGATCTGTACTCCAGCAAAATGAGGTTTCTTGCCGCTGAAGATGAGTTTCATTGTGCTCATCTCCTGGGACTGCATGAACCAGCACTTATCAGACAGGTGCTAAATGCTGTACTTGAAGTAGATTATAGCTTCCTCTTTCTCTGCTCCAGCTGAGAGTCCTTTAAAGTGCATTTTTTTTTGGCCTGTTCAAAATTGGTGCTACCTTTGTGTCTACACAGTTTCTTTCACATGCAGCCATTCCATTTCTCAGTGGTACTTGCATGATATGGGGAAGAGGGAGATACTACCATAAGCTTCGTTTACGCCCATGTTCATCAACAGAAAGACAATAAACATCCACTTGTTCTATGTACAGCAGTCATATGTTTGGGAGTAAGCTCTACTTCTAGGAAGTACAGCTGAACTGCTCATGGGGCTGCCCCATGTTTGAAAAATGTTGCTTTTATGTTGCAAACATTGCCATGACACATTGACAGCAAATTAAAATCTGTGTATGTTACATGAAAATAAGCCATAGGCCATAGTTCTTGATGCTTATTTCGTAGTGTAAAAGTGAGTCAGTTCCAAGTATTCCAGTTCTGTTTTCAGCTCTGGTTATTTATGATCTTGAAATTATCTTTGTCACTCAACAGTGTTGTATTCAGTTTCATATTTTAAAGTATCACTGAAGGTAAAGGAAATAACTGCTGCAATCTGAATTCCTTGGAAAAAGGTTAAAAGTATTCAGGACTTCCAATTAGGGCTTCATATACTGTCAAGAATTAAATAAAGCAGGAAGAGGAATGTGTTACTTTCTACAGGACATTTTCTCATTTGGCACTGTACCAAACTTCCTTCCTTAATACTTAGTTGAAAAATATTGCTTAGATCATAACATTACAGTAATTATAAAAAATTATGTGGCAAGTTTTCATTGTACATGATTCTTTAGCTGCAGTTATATGCAGATTCAGCAGCAATGAGACGAGAATAATAGAAAAGAGGTACCTTGAAAGGTTGACTGAGTTTCTCCCATAATCCTTGTCCTAGTCTGAACAGCTATCCCATTGAGTGCCCTGCAGATGGAGAATCTGTGATAATCTGTATTTCTCTAGCACAGAAGTATTTGATTATATATTTTCTAACTAGCCTGCAATGGCCAGATCTGTTAGGCAATGAAAGAAGAAGACGAACAGCAAACAGTTGCTATTATGAAAGAAAGCTGTCCACTGGCATTCATCCTCCTATGCATTTTGCTCAGTAATTCACTTAGTCTGACTATGAATCATCAGACTGATTCCCAGGAAGAAAAAATACCAGATAGCCACTGTATTAATAATACTGATTACAGTTTTCCACTGTATCTCAACAACTGTAGTTTATTCTGTCTGGGGATAAAGTGAAAAGAACAAAACATTTTTTCTCACTTGGTTGTTTTTTTGACTGCGTTACTGAGCAATGTCTCTGTGACTGTAGATATGAAGAAAGCATATGGTTTATGTTTAAAAAATAAGCAACCAAAAATGGAAGAAAAAGCCATAGTCTGAAGATACCAGAATGTTTCATCAGTATTTTCATGACACATCTTCTATGACAGATTTTAGTACAAGGTAAGTGGTCTGGGACATTTTAAATGAGGAACAGGAAAGGTTGACATAATAGGGTTCAGCTGAATGCAGTTTAGTGCTGTGCCATCTTTCAGGGTGTTCTCACAGATAATCCATGTTTATGTGCGCATAGACACAATGCACAAGATACAGTCTAGGTAGGCTGATATTTAGATACAAAAATGATGAATAAGGTGCTAAATGGAATAATAGATTAGATGATTTGGCTTGCATGACTGCATCTGGTTGCAAAGGAGCTAGACTTTCTTTCGATTCTGTTTGCTTGATTTGAGATATTACACCACACAGTAAGAAAATGTGTTGAATTAATGTCTTTGTCACTCTATGAGTGCCAGAAAAAGTCCGTGGGATAAATACTATTTGACTTCTGCTCATTTAAAAGAAAGTTACTCTATTAGTTTTGAAATTTGAGGGTTTAAGTGCTGTTAAATTTTTCTGGATTTACTCTGTGGGCTGATTCTCTTTAACCAAATCAGTACAATTTTATTTTTGAAAACTTGACCAGGATGTTGGCAAGAAATCCAGTCTTGGAAAACCTCCAAGCATCTGCATCACTGAGACAGGCATAATAAACGGCTAAGCCCAAACTTGGAAGCCAGAACTCCTTCCTTGTAGTTACAACTCCGTCTGGACAAGTAATTTCATCTATTAAATTCAGGGATTTTCCAATCTTAAAAATTTTTATAAATTTACGAGACTGATCGTGATCAGGCCGTGGGGTAGTTGGGGCTTTTGGAGGGGAAAAACACAAAACCCAAAAACCCTTAGAGTAAAGATCAAGATAACACGGAAGCATTGCCTTCTACTCAGTAATATGTTAAACTTAAATCATCCATTTTTTGATCACCATAATGTTTCCCTAGAATGCAAAGTGTTATGTTTTAGCCTTTGGAATACGAGCTGTGGTAAGATTCCCAAGATCCACATTGGCAGAATTTCTCTCTTTAGGCCAGTAGTGCACTCATCCAGATTGAGAACTGAAATCATTCTTCTGCCTTGGAGGATTAGAGACTGCTTTGTGCAACTTTTGATATAATAACTCTATATTTTAAAGTTCAGAGCAATATTGATTTCGCATCAAAATTTAAACTATGTCCCAGTATAAGTACGCATGTCTTTTTGTGGCCTTATTTCTGGTTTTTCATATCTTCGATAAATCATACTTGCTAAAAAAAAAAAATAAATAATTGAAATCACTTAACACTACAAAGTGATAAGTAAGTGACATTTTCTGATAAGGTAAATCCATTATTAACAGTCCACGCAGAGGGGTTAACTTTAATCTCCTATGTGTGTCCAGCCTGTATTTATAGAAGTAATTTTAACATCATGAAAGCAAAAGCTGATGAAAACTGGAGAGGAAGAAATTAGGTACAGGTAAAGAATCCATCTCTCTTTTCTGCTGTCTTTCATCTATAAAATAAACCCTAGGATTCACATCCATTTGCTTAAAGGTCTTCCCTGAGCCTCCTTTTCTCCATGCTAAACAGCCCCCGCTCCCTCAGCTGCTCCTCATAAGACTTGGACTCCAGACCCTTCACCAGCTCTATTGCCCTTCTCTGGACACACTCCAGCCCCTATTTCTTTCTTTCAGTGAGAGCTGAAGTGGAAGCCAAAGGGAGAACTGGGTGCTCATTGTAGGGGTGGGATCATAGGGACTACAGTTGAGGAGCAGAGTTAGATATGAACATTTCCTAGAAAGAAAGGCTAGGGAAATTTTCTTCAGACATTCTGCCCTGGACAAGAGTGGTAAAGGTTATGGTATATGCAGGCCTCCATTTAATCTACTTTGTTCAGGTTTATTTCCATTCTTTGGGAATTGCCAGTTGCTTCTTCAGATCCGACACCTTTGACAAACATTCTCCGTCTGCACTTTTCAAGATATATTGTGCGTATTTTTCTTCTCCTCAGATTTCCAAAGCACAGTTTGGGAGAATTCGTTTTCAAAGCTCAGTTTCAACAATATTTTTCAAAATGGCTGGCACAGCTTTGATTTATGATTTCCATCACAACACCTCTAGTAAAACAATCTGCTCTTGTTTAAAAACATTCAGATCTTTCACTTTTACTTTGGCTTTCAGCAAGTTATGTAAACTGCAGCAGTTTCACCACCTGCTGCCTATACCAGATGCATTTACATTAACATTTTAGTTCAGATCAGGAGTGGACTTTTGAAGCAAATCTCCTGTCTGCACCCCACTTACTAAGCTTTGGTTTGCAAGATAAGAGTTGTCTCACAAGGTGTGGCATGGGTTCATCTTAACTGGCACCAAACAGGAGTTGTGTTGAAGGAGAGTACCTTATACCCTTTAGCAGCCAATGGGCATTCGGCCCATGGGACCAGACAGAGCTAGACTGAGGTAAAAACCTTCTGAAAAACATGTGGTATGGACATCTGGTCCTCAACCTCAACTGTTTCCCTCTATAAATCTACTCGTATTGTTCAGCACTATTTGCTAATATGGACACAACCAGTATATGCTCCAGCATTTGCAGGATTCATGCATAAACATATATTTTGCTGCTCAAATGTAGTTTGGGCCGTCATGATCAGACTCCAGTTCTCCATTCCTTCTCATTCTCCATTCCTTATGGGATTCCCCTTGTTCCTGACCCAGATCAGACCCTGCCATTGATTTCCTGTACGTTTTATTCCATAGTTTTTTATCGATGCTACAGCTACACAGTCTTCTGGGATGAGCAAAGATTACAATTTTTATCACTAGATGCATGTTAGGACTTTGTTTATTACACACTGAGCCACAAGTAATGAGTATCAAGTTGAAGAACCTAAGTTCTACATACAAAACCACAAAATACAAAACTATGGAAGTTGGAAGGAGATTATAATTTCTCTAATTTTAATTTACTTGTTTTCATTGAACCTGATGGCAGATAGTAGAGAATTTAAAGACAAGATAAAAATACAATAATGGCATTCATCAAAAGAAGCACGCAGGAAAGTTCCCAGAAGCACCATAGCAGGAAAAAGAAAAGAGTGGTGTTTTCAGTCAGTTCTAATGTCAGTGATGGAAAGAGCAGAATAACGGAAATGCATGTTGGAAAAAAAAGAGATGGTGTTCTCAAGGAGAGACTGCAGGTGAGCTACGGGGTTGGGTATGTCAGTGGAAAGAGAATGGAGATCTCTACTGCCTTGGGGCAACTGCAGGAGTCTGGGGAGGTGTTTGGCTTTGGCAAAAGGAGCAAAAGAAATAGAGCATGGAGTAGGGAGAGCAGCTTAACTCCAAGGTATGGCCATGGGCAGCAATCTCAGCCCAAACTGGCAGAAACATGCTGGGGAGAGCTTTTAAGAGTTTCCCGCAGCTTGGAAAATCACTGAGCTGTCTGAAATCAGACCTGGAAACAGGAGCCTGTTTGCAATGATGCACAGGGCAAGCTGAGAATTGTTGTTTCTGTCCTTTCTGACCCTGTTTGGAGGCTTTTCTGTTTAAAAGTTAACTATTCTAATTATATTTTTTAAAAATTCTTTCTTTTTTATTAAAAGCCTTCAATATTTGTTAGAAAATTCACTACAGAAGACCAGAGCAGATTAATCTCCAAGTATTGTTTGACTTGAGGTTAGAATTTCTTAAGGGAAGCTTTTGAAAGAGATGAAATATTAGGCACTCTTCCCTTGTGAAAGTGCATTACAAGTCAGGATATTGCATTATTTTTCCAGGTGATAAATTATAACTGACCACTAAAGTCCAGGGCAAGTCTGACTTGAGGAGGAGCTGAAAGCTCACCCAGTGTGCCATTTCCAATGGGACCAGTGCTTGCTTGGTCCAGGGCTCTCAACCCCGCCTGTAGGATATTCGCATTCATAAGCGTGTGACTTGAACTCACTTTAGGCTGTTTGACTGTTGTGCCTGCAAGTTTCTTCTGTTGCTGTTTGCAAGCAGTAAATGTGTTGGTATACCATCTGCAGTAATTCTGATGCAGCAAGGTGATGCTGGTAACTTGCTTGACTTGTAGTTGTTTAATAATTTAGTTCAGGTTTGTTTCTAGGTAGCTGGCTATCCAGGTGAGCATCTTGTATTACTGCCTATCGTCATGGTTACAGGACTGGCTGCGTATCTTCCCTCTCTGAGTTTTCTGAGTGCAATATGAGTGCTGTCCTTGCCTGGAGTACAAGATAGCAAATCTTCACTGACAGACTTGAACGTGGCACGCTGGCCTGTAAATGAGTGTTGGTTTATTTCAACGTATCTAATAGAATTCAAATATATGCACTGCATACACTAATATTAGTTCTTAACTCCTAGTAAGTGGTAAGTTAACTGAAGTAATTCCATTTTCTTACAGTGCAGTTAACTCTTGGTTTTAATTAGCATTTTGAAGTGTTGCCAGAATTCCCTGTCAGGAAAAAAAAATCTATATGTTTTCAAACACATTAACGTACACATTAACGTACACAAAATATTGTTCTATTTATATTAGTATGTTATATAAACAAAAGATTGTCAGAGCTGCTGCTAATGCATCATACTGCTTTGTGGAGTACTTGCGCATCTCTCGAAAATAATCAAGTCTTTGGTGAAGGACACGCTGCCTGTGTCCCTGTTTTGTGTCTGACCTGGCCGCAGTGAAATGCCAGGCGGCCCCTGTGCGCTGGAGAAGGCCCGTGCTGCAGCACTGGAGCTGCTCTCTGCAGCCGGGGGAGGCAGATGGCTGGAGTGGGAGTGCACGGCCCTCCACGGGCACAGCGGCGCCGTGCAGCCAGGCTCTCAGACACAGCATCACTCATCTCTTTTCCTTTTCCAGGGTAAAATCAGTTCATATTTTCCCCTCTGTGTAAGGAATTCTTAAAACATCTTACTGCTGCTTTATGTTTAAAAATCTTACTGGATAGGTTACTTCATTGGGCAAAAGCAACATTAACTTTGCTATGATTAAAAGTTATTTGGATAGGATGGTTTTCCAGCAATTCCCACCGTTTTCTGCATGCTGATTCCTTTCATATGAAAGCTTTTGTTTGTTTGTTTGTTTTATGTACATTGTTAGTGAGGGTTTTGTTGTTGTTTTATGCTTTCCTTAGAGATTCATAAGAATGTATGTGTTGATGTCTAGAGTGCTCAGAATGTGACTTAACTGCTGAAGGTAGGAATCAGTGGTAGGTGTGCTAAATATTGCCACAGACAAAGTCTGAAAAAAGGGCAGGTACTCCGATCTCAGATTGCAAATTGTGTGTTAACATTACCACAATAAAAAATACATGGATGCCAGTTGGGGTTTAAATGTATTTACTCCAAATGTTTTGATTTCTAGGAACTTTGAACCAAAAGAACTGGGGCAAGAAATATTCTGCCTGTAATGGTGCCAAACAATCACCTATTAATATAGATGAAGACCTTACCCAAGTTAATGTGAATCTGAAGAAACTTAAATTCCATGGATGGGAAAAGGAAACTTTGGAAGATACTTTCATTCGCAACACTGGCAAAACAGGTAAAAAATTCAGATTCCATGTTTGGAGTTAAGTGGTCAGAAAAGTGATACAGGATGAACAACCAACCAAGGACTTTTAATGGATCATTTTCATTTCACTTTGCTGGTGTATTCTGAATTTACCTATTAAGTAAATAAATGAAACAGTGATGACAGTAGCTAAATGAAACAGAAATCACACAAACAAAAATTATGTGCATGGACAAATGCAGCCAAAACAATCACATCAGACTATCATCCCATCATAGGCAAGTCATTGAAGCTAAACAGTAAGTTGGCATTTGCTGTGAAATTATGGTAATTATTACTACGTATCTAGAGTCTATAATGGGTAGACAAAAATGATTTTTTTAAAAGTACAAATAAATTACCTACTCATCTGAAAGCACTTCATGGATGATTTGAAGTTACAAAAAGCTCAGATTGGGATTCATCTCACCTACATGTAGACACATACAATATAGAAACTTTCATCTGAATTACTCGCGTAGGCACCTTCTCACAGTTGAAGAAGAGAAATAGGTGCTTTTGTGGTCTTATTTGTCTTACCAATCTTAGAAATATATATTAGAAAGAAGTGATTTATACCTAAAAGTACCTGTTCTTCCCAGCCATAAAAAAAAGCTTAGTGTCATCTAAATTTTCAGGCAAATCTTTTTACGACCACGTATAAATCCAGGAAAGCAGTAACTAAAAGCTGCTTGTTTGGAGTACTGTCCCTTGTTTTGGGCATAGGTGTGGAGGAAGGTATCTCTTAACTGTCTTTGACCTTCTACCATTTCCAGTGGGACCCCTAGATCAGCCTTTTTAGTTTAGTTTAGTTTAGTTTGGTTTGGTTTGGTTTGGTTTGGTTCAGTTCAGTGTAGCATCATCGTTCCTAACTTCTGTTCTTAGTTCTGTCATGTACTTCCTACATATCACTACACAAATCTTGCCCTATTAGCTGAGATAAATAGTGCTTTGTCTTTTCAAGATGCCCCTGAGAAAATGTTCTTTAAAGTCCTTAAAAGTGAACTGAGCTCTTTCTCATCTGCAGCAATTCAGATATTATATGAGGAACTACTAAGCTTGTTGAAATGGTCTTCAAGGTTTTGAGGAAAGGAATGTAGTGAAACTGAACTCCATTAGTGCTCTTTTATCAAGAGGTCAGACAGTTCACAATTGCTGGAGATGGGAAAACCAAAATGTGGGGCTTCAGTCTATCCCACCCTGCTCATTCTCTCCAGAAGACAAATGCTCTGTCCCATCTACAGTTTGCGTACAGCTATGTTCAGCTGAAGACCAGTCATTGCTTCTTCCCATGGGACACAGCTCCACAGCTAAGGAGTCTCATGTCATGACAGTCCTCCTAGGAACTGGCTAAAATATTCTTTTGTCATGTTGCCTTACGATTTGTGTATAGAATTATGGTAAAAATGGGAGGCAGGTGTGTATTTTCCTTTTTGTTAAAAACACAGGTGCCTTCAGGAAGGTGTGTATTTCAGGAATTTATTTTCTTAGACAGCCAGTTGGTGGCTAAAACAGCTTTCTGAGCTTTTTAGTGTAGTTCTGTGTCTCGTTTCAGATAACAGGAAACCAAGTGCACTTCATTAAATTATTGTTTTATGAATTACAGCATGAAATGAAACATATTTCTCCATGCTAGGAGTGAATTACCACACTTCTTACTTAAAGTAATCAATTTCCTGTTAAATTGATTATTAACTACATAGAAATAAGTGTATCATGTTTACCTTCTAGCACTTAATACTGAATTAAGAGAGTTATAGATGCCTTGGCTGGCTTTTATATTGACACTCCTTTTTTTCTCTCTTTCTCAATTTGTTCAGTTGAAATTAACCTGACAAGTGATTATTATGTGAGTGGAGGTGGGTTAGACACCATATTCAAAGCAAGCAAGATCACTTTTCACTGGGGAAAATGCAACGCATCATCAGACGGATCGGAACATAGTTTAGAAGGACAGAAATTTCCTCTTGAGGTACAGTACAGAATTGATTTTGATGATTTCAACAGTTTGACATTCTGCAACATTAATACTCTACAAAATTCCTTTGTTTATCTCTTAAATTTATTTGCAAATATAATCATTCATTTAAATCCAAATTAATAATAAATGATGCATTTTGGAAGGGCAGCATAAGGTGTTAGTGGCATGTCGAGAATGTCTAAACTGCATTTTGGCACATCTTCTAAGATGATATTAGATGTCAGTTCTGCTAATCTGACAAAGCTCCCACTAAAAGTTAAGCTCCTACAAGTTTGGCCCATCATATTGCCCATCAGTTCATTGCTTAAAGTGTAAATGGACTTCTCAAAGTCAGGGCTATGCTGGGAGCCCATGGGGGCTGCTGGGCCTTACAGAGACAAAGCGTGGCCCATGTTGCTGGGCTGGAAAGAGCTGGCAGTGGTGTGCCAAGAGCCATGTGAGCAGCTCCTGGGTGCAGCCACACTGGTAGGCAGCCAGGCCAGTGTCCCCCTGGCTGGTTTGGCAGAATGGGTTGCAGCAGCGTGGGAGTAGGGTGGAGGAGAGGAGCAGCTCTTGCTGGGATGCACAAAGGCCAAACTTTCTTCCCTCAACATGGCACTGTGTCATTTTCCAGTTAAAAGAGATAGTTGTGGCAGGCAACTGTCCAGTTCCTCATTCCAAGCATTTTGAACTTCTGTATGAAAGCAAAGCAGTAGTGCCAGGGCTGGCCTATACATGGGGAATAGTGGTAAGCCAGGAGCAGTCCCTGGACAGTGTAATTCCTTTTACCTCATTAGCCTCTTAAAGATTCCCATTCACACTCCATCTGTCCGGACAAAGCATCACAGAGAATACTTTCTTCCATCATCTTCTCATGGAAAGCTGGTAGGAGCAGGTCACTCCCCCATACATGTTGGTCACCCAGCACTGGAGGAGATTTCTCAGCTGCATCTGGAGAAGGAGAGAAAGGGGTGCAACAAAATCAATGCTCATGACAGCAGTCAGATGTGGGCTCAGAGTTCCTGGTAGTCTTATATTATCGATGCTTCTCTACACTTACTGCAGGGCAGGTGCAATAGAGATATCTTGACATATTATTCATGTTTTATCACTGATGTCAAGATTCATTTCACCAAGTACTCTAGATCAGGTGTCCAGTTATCTCATCTTACTGTATTATCCATGGAAAGCATTGTGCTCCTTGAAAGGGCAATTCCTTCATACTTACTACATTTCCAGGAGAGGTTGTTTTTACATGGCTAATTGTTGAGGAATTCCATTCTGTATCCTCAGATAATGCAAACGAGATAGGTAAAAAATCCCTACATTTCTTTCAAGTCTTTTGTTTGGATGTTTTTTTTCCTCAAAATGGAAATATAAATAATCGTATTTTTTAATTTTTACAAATTTTTGTATATATAACATTTGAATATATTTTTAATTGCAGATGCAAATCTACTGCTATGATGCAGATCAGTTTACAGATTTTGAAGAGGCAGTTAAAGGAAGTGGAAAGTTAAGAGCTTTATCAATTTTGTTTGAGGTAAACAAAATATATCTTTGTGTCATTTAATAAGCCTTGAAACACAGCAGATGTTCAAACTGAATTTAACTGGTTCCAATGTGTGATCACTGAGTTTAAAAATTGCATGTATCTTTCTAATTTATTCTTGCAGAAAAGCAAATGGGCAAAATATTGCTTTAAATCATCTATAATTTTGGTGGTAAACTGTAACTTTCAATTTTTTTTTTTGTGAAGCCTGTACTGTTAAGTATGCAATTTCTTTTTAACAGATTGGACTAGAAGATAATCCAGATTATAATCCAATCATTAATGGAGTAGATAGTGTTAGTCGTTTTGGTAAGTGTGCCTCCATGTTTTATTGATTACTGATTAACTAAATTCCACTTCTGTGTCATTATGAAACCTTAAGGACATTGAGGAGCATAGGTCTCTATTGCTCAGTCATGTCTATTTTGTTAGAAATTATAGAAGGCATCTGGATAGATGAGAACTGGACAATCACCAACCACATGAAATCTAATATAAGCAAGTGCCAGATTCTGCTTCTGGGAAAGGGTAATCCTGGTTATATATACAAACTGGGGAATGAGAGTCTGGAGAGCTGCTGTTTGGAAAAAGATCTGGGGTTTGATTTAACAGGAGGTTGAACATGAGTCAGCAGTGCCCTGGCAGCCAGGAGGGCCACCCGTGTCCTGGGGGGCATCAGGCACAGCATCGCCAGCTGGGCAAGGGAGGGGATCGTCCCACTCTGCTCTGAGCTGGGGCGGCCTCACCTCCAGTGCTGGGGGCAGTTCTGGGCACCACGATGTAAGAAGGACATCCGCCTATTTGAGTGCATCTGGAGAAGGGCAACCAAGATTGGGAAAGGTCTTGAAGACAAGGAGTGTCTGAGGTCACTTTGTTCAGCTTGGAGAAGGGTGCCTCATCACAGTCAACGACTTCTTTTACTGGGGCAGCAGAGAGGATGGTCTCTGGGGTGACCAGAGACGTGAGGAAATGGGATGAAGCTGTGTCAAAAGTTCAGGCTGGGCGTAAGAAAAGGCCCTTCACTGAGATGGTGATCTTTGACTTGAACAGGCTCCCCAGATAAGTAAGTGGTCATGGCACCAAGCATCTGGATGATGCTCTTAGTCATATCATTTAGTTTTAGGTAGTCCTGTGAGGAGCAAGGAGTTGGACTTGATGATCTTCATATGTTTTTTCCAACTTGAGGTAATTCATGTTTCTCTGATACATTTACCCCAAGACTATTTGTCTTGGGTAAAAAGACAACAGAAGTGTAAATGAATAAATACAACTATCATGAGAAATTTGTTTGAATGCTAAATCCAGATAAATCTGATTTATTATGTAAGTCTTTTTAATCATACATGTCAGGATTTTTATATCTGGTTGAAAGCCAGGTAAGACTGTTGTAACTATCCAGGAAGGGTCTTACAAGAGTGAGACTATCAGAATATCAGCGTTCAGTAGACTCGGAGGAGAGAAATTTTTTTTCAGTAGCTGCTGTGTAAATCCCAAATAATCCAAATATATTGTATTGGTAGTGGCTGCTAATCGGGACACATGAACTTCAGTGTTGTACATGAAGAGATCTGGGCTATGTTTCTAACTCAGTTTCATGGTGTCTTCACAGAGGAATAAATATGAATGAGCACTGTCTTGAACAGGGATATATTCTTACATCATGTCCATGACTTTAAGGAAATTTTGTCTCAGCTTTCCTTTATGTAATGGTGCTTGAAATTTGTAAAGCCCCTTTAGATCAGTAGGTTGAAAATATAAAAAGCTGTTTTAAAAGCTTTCAAAAGTATGACACAAATCAAGATTTTTTTCCTCTGGACAACAAACACTATTCAACAGATTTAAAAGAGAGCACCTTTTATAAGTTAGAAAGACAGAGGAGGTAGAAATGTAAAGTACTTAAGATTCATTATTTTTTTGTGTCATCTTCTGTGAAACAAAAAGGAGAACTGGTAATACATGAAGACAGATGCTGTCCTACAGCCTTGGAAGGAGCTGTAAAACTATCAGCAGCAAGATTCAAGATACAGCCACTACATGGCACTTCAACAATGCTTAGAATACAATTTTCCTGAATAAAATGCAAATGAGCTCAGGAAATTCAGGTCATGACTAAATCAAGTCGTTTCTTGTGAAGAAAAGTGAATAGCAGACAATCTGTCCTTGTCTATGATATACATTAATTGTCCTTGTCAGTCATATCTGTATTGTGCTTATTTGAATCACAGTTGCTGAGTTCTCAAGCTCTGCAGAGGAGCACTCCTGTTCCTTCTAGACAAACTTTCTGTTTTTCATCATTCTTTGTAGGTGTTTGATTTTGAGAATCTAGGCTGTCAGTCTCATTAAAGGGTATTCTAAAATCCAAAGCTGCAAAATGTGTGGCAGGATTCTTGTTATGAATGAGAAGTTTCATGTCCCCAGCCATCTGTATAAAATGGACTTCATTTTTGCTGAGGAAGGAATGGGTTAACTAGAATACCAGATAGCAATGATTGCTTCTGTCTGAAGGTTGATTAGCATTTTGACAGGAGAAATGGAAGGATGTGCTTTTCTTGACTCTGCTAAGTGTTCTCTCTTCATGATATATGAATGAGAGAGAGGGGACGAGTCAGCTCTTAAATCTTAACTCAGTAGAGAAGTCACTGTAGAGAAGAAAAGCATCAATTCCTTGTAGTCAACTGTTAATGCAATTTGCTGCTCTCACCAAATTTGTGAGGAATTATGAAGACAAAGGTCAGAAATCTGTACGGGGCTGAAGAGGTAACATACCTGTAAAAGCATGAGTTAATGCACAGTCTGAAAATTCATTAGATATTCAGAAGTGAATACTTACCAATTAGGGAGAAACTTTAAATTAATAACTTTAGATTGAAGTAAGGTGTATAAGGATCTACGCTATTCCAAGGTGTGAAAAGCAGCATTATTTTGGATGCACCAGACAATAATTGTCACAAAGCAGATAATTGTCACAGACTGAAAAGTCTGCCTTGCAGAAGTTGTTACCATTTATGCCAATTTCTGTTGCTGGACCCTACTGCCATACCAGCAGACACTTAGCTTTCTGTGGATGGACTTCCATCAATCCCTCCTGCTTACTCCCAGCTGACAAGGTACCAGGTAAACTGCTGACCTGAAAGATGTGATATTATTTTCACAGGACGATAAACAGAGTGGTCATACTGTCCTGGAGGAGGTCTTTGCATCGTTCGCTGATTTGTGTAAAGCTGTTGCAGTTTTTCACTCTATTACCACCATTTAAAAAAGAACCTGATCCACAGAAATTCTGCTTCTACAATCATGAGTGATATTAACCCTCAGGTCTAACATGGCGACAGTTCCCCAGGCAGTGATTTTCTGCAGCAGTTTGGATCCTGCAAAAAACTCAACAACTTGATTAAATTCAGGTGGAGTTTGAAGCCATGTCATGAGACCTGGAACAAAGATTTAACAATTTTTTTTTTTTTAAATTCAGGAGTGAGACAAAAGTTTGGCGCTTCGCAAGTAAGCTTACAGTGAGCAAATTCTTGGGAACCAATATATTAAAATTACTCTATTTGTTACTGGGGTAACTTACTACACCTTCCCAAGTAAACAAAGTTGGGTTTGAGCCATACTTTTTCAAACCAAATAGAAGACTTCATGATTTATCTGTATCCTAGTCTCTCTGGAGATTACATTTTCAAAAGCCTCTGAATTAGCATGTTCTTATAATGGTAGCTCTTTTGGAGATTGTGATTTCTATTGATTAATTGCTTCTGTAGTATTTTAACTATCTGATTGTATTTTTCTTTTTTATTTTATCAGGGAAACAGGCTGCCTTAGAACCATTTGTTTTGCTGAATCTTTTGCCGAACGCAACAGACAAATATTACACTTATAATGGGTCTCTATCAGCTCCTCCATGCTCTGAAACAGTTGAATGGATCGTGTTTAAAGATACCATAAGTATTTCTGAAAACCAGGTAATTTGTTTAATGTAGTAAAACCAAAAAACTATACGTAATACTGAAGAAAAGCCTTTGCCATGTATATGGTAGAAGCTCATGGCATTCATTGCCAGCCCAACAGCAAAGCTTTTCCTTTATCTAGTTAGAAGTTTTTTGTGCAGCCATTAAATTAGAAAGCAGCTATATTAATTGTGTTGTCTTTTACCTTTTTTTTTGTTTAGTCTTAGAATCTGAGTAATTTCTTGTCTTAAAATCGGGAATACATATTCCAGGCTGTCTGGACTTTGAGCTCAGATAAAGAGGAGTACAAAACACTTTTTCAATATTCCCGCAGCCAAATGGTAGTGCTGGGGTAGAGCGTAGCTCCAACAGCAGAGTGGTTGAAAAATACTTGTGTAGTAAACCATTAGATATACTGATAGTACAGAAGAACAAAAGTTCAGTGCCATGCAGGATAACTCAACTGTGAGACTTCATCCAACATCTTTTCCCCAGAGTTTTTGCCTATTAGCAGAATCTGGTCAATTTTTATGACTTCTAACTTCTTCTTTTCCTCTCTTCTTCTAGCTAGCTGTATTCTGTGAAGTGCTTACAATGCAGCAGTCTGGCTATGTTATGCTGATGGACTACCTGCAAAACAACTTCAGAGAACAGCAATATAAGTTCTTTGGGCAAGTGTTTTCCTCGTACACTGGACAAGAAGAAATTCATGAAGCAGGTACTTACTGAATAGTCATTCTTTTCTTCACAAGTTAGAAGATAATTTTTGGTAAAAAGATTCATCCAAGTATGAAGTTACTCATTTTAAATTGTGTAGAAAGTAGCACACTGTGTTATTAGTCATAAATCTATCACTTCAGAGAAAAAAACAGCAATCATAAAACATGTCAGATTAAATGGAGTGGAAAATTAAATGCTTGTCTTGGCCAAGCATTCAGTGAAGATCACATCAGCTCGAGCTTTCTTACACTGCCATTTTAATGTGTTTCAGACTTCAACAAAGCTGCCTTTTCAGATACTGGACGAGTATTTTGTTTTACAAATCTATTTGGTTCTTTATCATGTAGTGTGGTTGCTTTTCCAACAGAGATTGAAGTGATGTCACCAAATTAATTTCATGTAGTTTGCTTAGAAAGTGATAGATGGAGAGAATTCCAGAGTCCAGAGTCTGTTCTCAGTCTTACCTAAAACTTCAGGGAAGTTTGTAAAGGTTATGTGACCGAAATAGTACTTCATGTAATGGGAAACAAGATCTAGCACTAAATATGGAAGTCAATGTTTCCTGTACTAACAAGCACAAAAGAATATACGGGAAACATCTCAACTGGAAGCCCTGTGTTGCTACCTGAATGGGAATACCTGTAGAGTCTTTAACTCAATTGCACTGAACTTTAGTTAGACATAAACAGATGACTTAAGCACAGGCTATAGGTGTTCTCCAGATCAGAAGTGTGGTTTCAAACACATATTTTTACATATTTATGTGCACACACATGTATGTAGACATACACAAATGCATCTATAGGATTTGTTTAATGTATGACATTAGAGAAGCATTTGTATTTTTACCTCCATTTTAAAATAAATAAAATTTTAAAACCCTAGGAATCATTAAACTGAAATGTTCAGATGTAAGAGCTGTAACATGAATGCCAAAGTCTCCAAGAGTCAATAGGCTTATATATTTCATGTTTAATATTGCATAGTAGTCAACAGAAAAAAACTAATCTTTTTAATCCCTTTAGAAGATGCATGAGAAATGCCAAGACTGGTTATTACTCAGGTAGATAACTGAAAAATTATTTTGTATTGTGAAACCTAGAATCCCAATTTCCCCCTGCTGCATTCAGTGTAGATTCTCATTAGGCAGTAGCATTAAATGCTTGATTTATTGCTGTTATTAATACATTTCTTAAGCAGAACTAAGTTTTCTTATAAAAGCTAGAAGAATCTTTCTATTCCATTATAAACTAATTTCAGCAAAATATTTTCAGAAATTTTCTCGAAGTGACATCCACAACATTTTTGGTGTACAAGCACTGTCTGACTGAGGACATGGGAGATGTTTCATTCCCCAAGCCTGCCTATTGATATATGTAATTTCCCTATGTGATATGTATGTAGCAATTTAAGAAGATTAAAATAGCTAATCTTTACAGCCGTACTTGAGGATTCACCTAAAAAAAGTGTTCTGAAATTGCAATGCTTAATCTCCACCAACCTCAGCTGGCATGCAAATCCATTTATCATAGAAATCATTGTTTATTCCTGTAAACCTGAGAACCATTGTGGTGGCTGCTGGGCGCATTGGGTGACTTTCCATCCACTCCACCCTTCTGGTGATGCCCTGGGAGTAAGGGAAGAAACCTAACTCTTACTTATCTTCCTGGGTTTAGTAAGGTATAAAAACAATGGGTCCTTAAAATTAAAGACTGATAATATATATTGACAAAAAGTATTAGTCAGCCTGTTTTCCCACATGAGATACAACCATGTAAAGTTCAGTGGCTCTCTTAGTTAAATTCTCTTGTAGAGACATGGGCTTGGAAACTCGTGCGTTTACCCTTTCACATTCCTCGGTCAACATGACTTCATTATGAATTCTCAGATTCTATCCAGACATGTGCATGGGACGCTGTCACTGTCACCCCACAGTGTGTGAGGTGCAGGTGCCCAGGCAGTGGTGGTACAGGGGTGGCCTCTGTGAGGAGAGCCCGGGGGTGCCCCGGGTCAGACACAGTTCCAGCTGGCTCCAGCCCACCCATCTCAGGGCACTGAGAGCCGTGGTGGCAGCACCTGTGGGAAAACAAAGCTGCGCAGCAGTGAGGAGTGAGGGAAACGTGTGAGAAACGGCTCTGTGACACCCAGGTGAGAGAAGGAAGAGGGGGGGCAGAGATTGCCCTGCAGCCCATGGTGAAGATTATGGTGAGGCAGCCTGTCCTGCGGCAGACTGCTGAGACTCCATGCAGGAGCAGGCTCCTGGCTGTGGCCTGTGGAGGGGAGCCTATGCAGGAGCAGATTATCTGTCGGGTCTCTGACCCTGTGCAGGACCCACAGTGTAGCAGTCTGTTCCCAAAAAACTGTACAGAGGCTGGAAAAATTCGTGAAAGACGGTATCCTGTGGATGGGACCCCACACTGGAGCAGAGGAACAGCATGAGGAAGGAGCAGCAAAGGCAAAGTGTTATAAGCTGACCACAATTCCCATTCCATATTCCCCTGTTCCACCTGGAGCAAGGAAGTGGAAGAGTCAGTAGTGAAGTTGAGCCTGGGAAGAAGGAAAGGTTGGGGAGGTTTTGTAGGTTTTTTTTTTTTGTTTCTCATGATCCTACTCTGTTTTTACTGGTGATAAATTTCCCCAAGTCGAGTCTGTTTTGCCCATGATGGTGGTTGGCGAGCGATCTCCATCTTTATCTTGACCCACCAGCTTTTTCGTCTTACTTTCTTCCTGCCCTGCTGAGGAGGGGGAGTGGGCAAGTGTCTGGGTGGGCACCTGTTGGCCAGCCAAGGTCAACCCACCACACGTCTACCGTGCTGCTCCACCTCCATTACAGAAAGAGAGTAGATCTGGAATATTAAAAAAAATTCCTTTTTTCACTGTCAGGGATCTGCAAAGCCCCTGAATATCTGAATGTAAATTAAGTGATTTCATGGCTTTAACAATTGAAAAGTTGAATTAAAAAGATAATCTCAAACCTAGATTTAACTAAAAGTAGAAGAAAGCAGCAAATGGGGGGCGGGGGGGAAGCCAAATTTGGGCAGCTTATAAAGGTCTTCTGGTGAAAAACACAGCCCACGTGGTTTTTGACAATGATTTGGCTGATGGACCCCAGTGGTTCCCCAATGATGCAATTAAGTTTAGATGAAAATTTCCTGAATGACATGGGTAGCGTTTTATTCCACAGAAGAATAAGCAAAGATGGATGCATTACCATGACACAATGTGATACACAAAACCAGGATCAAAGTATTCACCTGGAGAAAGCAGAGACTTGGATTCAAGTCTAGCAGGGATTTGAGTAGGCCTCTGACTTCCTGTGAATTTTTTGCTATTTTGTATTTTGCTGCTTGTGACTTATAATCTAGTTTAGTATTTGTGGCTTCAGACTAGTAACAGACTCAAGAACTCCCTTTCTTGCAGTCTCTTCGCTCAGATTTTCTAAAAGTCAGTATCACAGCGGAAGTATTTAATTAGGTAAGTTGTCATGTGGTCTCCTTTCTAGTCTCTGGAGAAGGAAAATGGGAAAAGGCAAAGTACTTCTGTGTTACTGACTGGTAGGAAAGAAAGTGGAACAGTGGGATGATTTTTGAAGTGACATTAGAAGAAGGGCAAGAGAAAAAAACATTTTGGGAAGAAATGGAGGTGAAATAATGTGTAGGTGATCATCATGTAGTAATATTGTCAGTCATTGCTGAGATGAATATCAAAAGGAGGAGAACAAAAAGAAAGACTTTTTTCTTGGGGAAAAAAGAAAAGAACTGTCTGGAAAAGAAAAAAAGGAAACAAAGAAGTAACACTGGAAGCATCAACCTTCTACCTTTAAGAGTTTTATAATACTGCTCTGTAAGTCTAAATACAGACAGATTTCAGAATCGAATTCACTCATAAGCAAGAAAAGATGAAGAGTTTGGAATACAGAGAGGCTTGGTGTTTACATTATAAAAAAGCGTTTTGAAAATAATTATAAATACCTTTGAAAAGAAATAGCTGAGGAGTCTTTAGATGCATTGAAAAAGAGTGAAATCGGTTTAAATCTTCTGCCTTAATGCTCAGAATTGAGAAGGGAATCATCTTTGCTGGTATAATGATTTCTCCTTGCCATCTGGTGGAAATGGGGAGGAATGAAAAATTTTTGGAATGGAATGTACACGACATGAGTTTTTTTTTTATTTGCTTTTCTTTTGCATCAATTAAAATAATTAAGTGTAATTAATGAAACGGTGTATCAGTTATGTAGCACAGTAGATTCAAAACCTGGCAGCAGAATTCAACTAAATTACACAGAGTAACGCTGCCTTTACTATTAGCTTACGCACACAAATGCAAAAATTAAAAAAGCCTTGCTGCTTATTTTCCATTGATTAGCTCAGACCGAAGCTGCCCAGAACTGCCCACCTTCCCTTATAGAAGGGGCGAAATTATTTTTACAAATATTTTGAAGGGGCTTGAGTGCCCCCTTGTGTTCCAGTGGCAAAATGCAAAGCTAAAGGACTTCTCTTTCAAAATGCGACATTGTCCACCCGAAGCGTTGAGGCGTCTTGGTGTTTGCTTCCTTTCAGAGAACTCCAAAGAATCTGCACTTGTTTTCTTACTTAGCTGAATAGATTTCTTTGCTTGCTTTTTCTAGATATTCATATATTGCTCTAAACACATTATGAGATGTAAAAAATGTTTCCTCATTTATTCCAAATGGGGAATGACTATGTAATTGCTTGTGCAAAAGTCAAGCTAAAAAATATAATAACAAGCCTTAAAATATAATAACATGAAATGACTACTGCTAATGTAATAATTAGCTTCTTCCTATTTGCCCTTTCTCTTTTCTTTAAGTACTGTAAAATGATTCAAACATCCCTGAGGGGAAATTCAGGTGTGATAGGTTTACCTTTAACCATTAAAAACAATCTGCTATAGATTAGTCTATTATAGCTAGTGCAAGAGTATGCAGCTCTTCTAGTGCTGCTTTGATAGAGCCATAAAGAGAGAATTGTTGAGATTTTTTTCATTCCCGGGACAGATATAAGAATCTTTATGTTGTATCATTTATATTTTATTTCTTAGGACCTGGATACTAATATTTCACAAAATATGGTATGAGAGGTAGGGAGAGGAGACTCAGTCCTCAACTTTACTTGCTTTTGGAAATCTAGTGTTAAAATACTCATTCTGTTTATAGTGGCATGGCATTTCAAATATTTTAGTAGGAAGCTAAAAATAAGGCACACGAAGACTTTCCTTAGTTTTCTCAGGAGGTAGCTCATGATTTTAGTAGAGTTACTTGTACCATTTAATTAGTACAATATTCTTTCCTCTTTTCTTTCTTCCAGTTTGCAGCTCAGAACCTGAAAACGTTCAGTCTGATCCAAAGAATTATACTAGTCTTCTTGTTACATGGGAAAGACCTCGTGTTGTATATGACACCACAATTGAGAGATTTGCTGTCTTTTATCAACAGCTGGATGGAGAAGACCAGACTAAGCACGAGTTTCTGACAGATGGGTATCAGGACTTGGTAACTGTAAACTCTTCAAGTTTCATAAAAAGGGATGATGGCGTAACAACTCACTGTTAATTATCATGAGAGATTAAACTGTAGCTGGGAGCCGATTGAAGAGAAATTATCTCAGGTTTTGGCTGTAAAGCCACAAAGACAAAACAAAAGTAAAAGCTTCTCTTGTTTAGAACAGGGAAAAACTCTACAGATTGCTGCTTTGATTTGCCTACACTTGCCATGACCATGTCAATCACAGAGCTCCTTAGCCATAAAACCCATTGTCAGTTAATAATAATCTGTACTTCATTGCTCATGGATGTGAAAGAATGACCTACACAAGCAACTAATGAGATTCAATTCAATTATGCTGCTATAAATATTAAGTTACTGATTACAGCTTCATGGTATTTTATTAATGAGATCTGTTCCTCTAACCCTCTTTAAAGGCTCATCACTTATCAGATATAATGTTACATAAACTTGTGTTCAATGCTAAATAGTTATTTGGTTTGGTATCCTCCATGTAAAAAGTCACTAGATTTTTTATTAAGTTGACTGAAAACCATTTGTGACAGTAAAATATAAAAAGCACACATAATACTAGAAGAAAGGAGCTTTATGGTTCATAAGAAAAATATGTTATGGAAAAATTAACATTTTCAAATAGTTGATACTTATTTGCAAGTAAATGATTAAATCTGTTTTTTCTTTTAGGGGGCTATTCTAAATAATCTGCTGCCCAATACAAGTTATGTTCTTCAGATAGTTGCTGTTTGCTCTAATGGTCTGTATGGAAAATACAGTGACCAAGTCATTGTCGATATGCCTTTAGAGGACGCAGGTAAGTTGTCCTTTGAGTTTAGTGATCACTTTTAGCTGAAAAATCTGTATTTGAAGAAGTAGTTTGTTTGCAAACCAGTTAAAATGCGTGACTTCCAAATTATGCTAAAATGAAATTTCAAAATTGCTGCAGTTAACCTTCAGCATGTCCCTTGCTAATGATAATTTACATGACGTAATTCCTTGTAAGCATTACCTATAAAAAACCGCATGTTAATCTTTTTAATTCTAAGGATATTCTGAAAAGCACCTACTTGATTTCAAATCTCACAAGTGTATCTTTTAGATATGTAGGGAAATAAAACCATGTTTGGTATTATTTCTCTATGGTTCAAGCATCCTCTCAAAATTAATCCACACAGCCAAAGTATTAAGGAATCAAGCAATATAACCCCAATATATGATTTATAAGTATATATTAATGATTTTGAAATTTGATTTCTTATGAATACTTGGAGTGTGATTTCAAAAGACTTGTGATGATGGAATTCCCTTGCTTCTTAATGCTGCCTCGCAAAAAAATCAAAAGGCCTAACAAACAAATCTTAATGATTTCACAGCCAGATTTGCTTCTTCTGCCTGCTGGTAAATATGAAATAGTTTGAAACTATAGCATTAAGCTTGATCTTGTCCTTAATAATTCCTTAAATTCAGTGTAAGTTTTAGCATCAGATTCAGTTCTTAGGAAAGTGAGTGTGAGCTGTGTTTTCAATTAAGAACCTTCTAACTAATCATAGAAAAAGATTGAATGCTTTTTGATCATGCTAGGAGCTATTTTTTTCTATCTAATGGCCTGTATTTTGTTGTTTGTTTATGTATTCTGTAAATTCAATTTTATGCTTATGTATGTCTGTTTAGCTACAGCAAGGTCATTAGTGATGTTGTGGTGTGCTTGGGAAAACAGGACAGTTTTCTATTTCAAGGAAGCCACATTCCTTTCCAGTATGAGAGAATATGATTCTCAGCAATCTCTACCACATGAATTCTGGACTAGTAAGGGTAATAGGCTTATAATAGTGTGGGTTTGTCTGTAGGAGCAGGACACAGCATCAGGTGTAGTACATACACATTTTTAATAAAGATTTAACTTGTTTTTCACACACAATGTATTAAGAATCATGTATTTTGGGGTCCTAGGTTAATATCTACCAGAATTTTCCTATTTCTCTTTAGCTTTCTAAAAAGTCCACAAGGTTCTGACATTCTGCCTGACATGTCACTCTTCTGTCTACCTTTAATCCATCTCTTAGTGTATTCCTCCACTTACTTTCCAGAATTTGCTGGGTTTGTGTTTGAAGAATTTTCTCAGATGAGAGTTCATCTACATACTCCACATCTGTTTCTACATGGAATGACAAATAAGCAGCATAGTGTTATCATCATTAAACAGTAGTTCAACAAACCAAGTTAGTACAATGCTGCCATCACAGCTGTAAAACCTCTGAAAATATATGTTGCAGAACAAAATCCAGTATAGGTGACATTCAGGGGATAAACCTCCCTCCTCCTGCTACTGCTGTACCCCTGCTGTGAGGATGATTTGCGCACCACCCCGCTGTGTTCCATGACTCCCTTTAGAAGGAGACGTGGGTGCAGAGGCAGGGAGGGAGACAGGAGCGCTGGGGCAGGGCAAGCGCTGTCAGTGCACCTGTGGCATGAGCGAATGCTGCTGGGGAACAGGCTCAGCAAGAGGATGATGAGGCGTTGGGCAGCCTCATCATCCAGCAGTGTAGATCCAGCCACGCAGCACAGCATCCCTGCTGTATTTCTGCGCAACTCATGCAAAACAGGGGCTTTGCATTCATTCTGGTACAAGGAAGAGTGAGGGAAATACATACTGGAAAATTAATTTCGCCTTCCAGTATCAGCAGAAATTTCTCTGAGATTTGTATGATCAGACAAGAGAATTTGGTACAATAAATGCCATATTTCAGACTGTGTTACATTTGTTATAATAAATGTTATGTATCAGACTGAAAATCTGATACTCTCAAGCCTTTTTACACAGACAAACCATTGATTTCTACTTTGATATTTTAAATTTTAAACAATATAGATAAAAAGAGAGTCAGGCTTTTAAATAAAAATTAAACACCGAAATTAATATTTGCCTGTTAAAAAAAAAAAAAAAACAAAACAAAAGTTTTGTTGACATGCTTCCTGTCTGAAATGGACACAAAGTTATTAAATCTGCTTTGGTTCTTTTATTTTGGCACTTCCACAGTGGTACCTCTGAAAGCGTTGAATAAAGAAAATCCAGGGAAAAATTCCTTTTATGTAATTAGTATGATTCCTAAAAGTCTACATTGCTCTATAAATAAGTTGTTTACATGCTGTCAACTCTGGGTACAATTTTAAAATATGAAAAAAACTTCCATTAATTTCTGATATTAATGTTTATTTACATACTTACTTTTACTAATTATTTACATCTGAATTAACTGTTGCAAATATTTCAAATATTTTCCTATTTAATTATAATATACCTAATATTAAACAACAGACGTATGAGAATGTAGATACCTAATAAGAAAGATTTGTTCAGAGCAGCTTGCTGATTACAACTATAACATCAAATTGGTTTTGTGATCTGCTTTATAGATCTTGAGGCAAAAGGGGATTTCTTGGAGCTCCTGCTTGGGAATTTATGAAAGAAAAATTATCTTCACCACGAAGACATGAAATAAAGTTGACACACATAAAGCATAAATTAAATCTTTCGTTTTCAAGAATTACTCTGAGTAATCCAGTTTAATTAAGATGAAATTCAGTACAGTCACCTCCAGATCAATAAATCTTCATGTTAAGAATTAAAGCAAGGCATGAGTCATGCAGAGCCATTAGATGGGCCCTTTTCCAGGAAGAATTCTATCCTTGGAGTGGCCACTTCTAATGAGATCTGGTATTCAAGAAGCTCAAGACCATTGTTTTAGACATTCCTTTTTGAGATACTTGCAAGATAGTGTTTCTCATGCCTTCTCCCCAGCCAGTCAGGTGCCTCCCGTATGTGGTTAGGGAGGGCTCTGCGGGTTCTGGTGGTCCACAGATCCAAGGCTCTTGTTCTCGGCAATGTTCTGTGAGGGGAAGGACCACTTGGGAGCCATGCTCTCTGCTTCAGTTTGTGGAAGCCTCAGAAGCTGTAATGTCATGACATTGGGCAAGCCACCATAGTGGCGACCTCTGCTCTTTGAGTTTTTCCTGAACTCTTCAGGGTGGCAGCCCTTCACCTTGTAAAAAAGTGCGTGTGCACGTTAAAATTTTTTCCAGTTAGTCTCCACTTAGTAAAAGCCAACAAATGCACTACTTGATGTAGCTACAAAATTTCCATTAAAAATTTAGGGAATCATGTGCAGAGTATTTTAGTCATCTTTGATAAAAAATCCCACCTTTGTTTACAAATTTTTCATTTGCTATTAGAATTGGATTTTGAATAACTATGTAAATGTGTGATTTGACTCTCTAGATAACATCTGTATAGAACTGAAGATTGTGCAGTAGTTTGTTGTGTAGCTAATGCTGGTGGTACTTACATGCTTTTGCTGACACAGGAAAGGAAAAATAAGAATATAACTCACCACTCCTATTCCTTTGTGTAGACTTCAGTTGGTGTTTGTCAAAAAAAACCCCAACACGCTGGGATGTAGCTCTCAAATGCTGTCTCTTGCCTGGCAGCTCATGCTGTCAGCAATGCTTTGTGAGGGTCTAACTATGCAACTTCTTTGTAACTCATCTTTGTGATTTTTGTCCTAAAAAGCACTAAGCATATAATAAATGTCTGATTTAGGGGATGCTTTTTTCCAGTTTTGTACTGATAAAAGTAGAAATCTGAAAACTAATTTAATCAAAAGAAACAGGCTTTACTTTTGTTCTTGCCATGTCATTTATTACATAAGTCAGTACAGAAATGGAGAGTTTATGATTATAAATCACATTGTTTAAAGAGATTTTTTTAAATATTTGCATTGAACAAATGTAGGGAAATAGTTACATTTTCTGTATTTGTTCTATCGTTTCTTCATCTGTCATTAAAATGGACTACGAAAAGACCTCTACAGAACTCTCTAATTATTTAATTCGTTTATTTTAAAATGTATACTATAGAATAATCAATATGTGGTTCCAGAAAAAATAAACAAGCTTGTTCATCAACCTACATCAATGGGTTGTTTTTTGGAGGTTGCGGCTCTTCACCTTGGATGGGGGATGTTATTATATTTCTGTAATCTCCCGCCAAATCAAAAGCTCAGCAGCAGGATTAACAGAACTTCTGTAGGTGTGTGCCTCTAATACTTTTGAGAAATAAATTTCCTATGACCATCTAAATTTAAACAGTCTTTACAAAGTTCCTGAAGATTACTGTGCTTGTTAATAAACAGGTTTTATGTATATATGTATTATATATATATATGTATATGTATATGTATATGTATATATGTATGTTAATGCTTCTTCAATGAGAAAACAGCAAGCAACTATAGTTTCCTGCTGGTGGAATTTGAGAGCATGTGCCCTACTGTATACTCTAGCACAATCAGTACAGTTTGTTTTTTTGACTGAGTCTGATTAAAGCTCAACTCAAGAGTAGTGACCACAAAAAGAATGGATTGAACTTCTCTGTACTAAAAACATGTTTCAGAGAAGTCTGTTGAGTACGTAATACATGGTATGGGTCTGTTGTGGGAAGGCATTCAAACTAATGTCAATATTTGATTTGTATCATTGAGAAGCCAGGGAATACCATTATCTTGTCCACCCCTTCCTCCCCTCCGCTCCCCTCCCCACCCTGCCCCAGAGCCTCCTAGGCCTCAGGAGTCAGAGGTAAGATAATTTTTTATCTATCTAGCTAATGAAAGGTCAGTTCCATACTTGGTAATTTGTAGATGTTTGTTACTAAAGGGCAATTTGTGAAGATTTTGTGTAGCATTCCTTAGTCAAAATTTGCTTGCATGCTATAACCTACAAATAATACTGTATGAGCTTATTGGTTTGATAAACTTCATCTAGTGTACGTTGCATATAGCACATCTCAATTTGTTTTGGAAGGTAGATATGGACAGACCAAAGAGAGTAGAAATTAAGTCATAGATCCCCATCTGACTTTGCAAAAATGAGAAATAGGAGGTCATCTTTATCCTAGTGTGTTGAACAAACTACGTTTGGGAATTGTGGAGGAAATGCAGACATGGAGCTGTGTGATGATATTTTTAGAATTGCTCTCCAGGCTAAGAGACTGGCATTTTCACCTGGTGCAAATCAGCCCTCAGAATATGTTAGCACTTGTGTGCAGACAGAGTGCTAGAACATGGTTTAGGAGAAAACCTTAGAAAGACTCAGAATGGGAATGGGCCTTTTTGTGGACTAAAGGAGCAGTAAGATGTGCTAGTGCTCTGGAAGGGGTGTTATATTCCCTTATTGAAGACTTGTGCCAGTTCCTACCACAGAGGTGGATGTTTCTTTCAGCCTGCTTTAGAGCATCTCTTGCTGGCCATCATCAGAAGTATAACATTGGATTTGGCCAAAAAGAGAAAGAAGGCAAGCGACTACCTCTAAATTTGGAGAGATAGACTTTCAACTGGGTTGTAGGAGATTAATTTCTTCAACCTGTTTCAACTGTTTTTTATTTTTAAAAGTTGGGAACACCTCAAAAGCCTCTAGAGTAGTTCTTCGCAGGACGTGCAGTACCTGTTTATTGGGCATGTTCTCTGGAATGTGATACAACTGGCTTCATGTCTTTACATTAAATCAAGTAGGATGGGAGTTTGAAAAAGGCTGTAAGCACTGGGAAAGGTGGGTCTCTTTGGTCTGCCTTGCTGGAAGCCTGCAGCCTGCTGCATACTGACTGTGATGGCATTGCTGTTATTCTAGTACCTAAGTCTTAGCCTGGGTGCACAAATAAGGAATTTCCTAGGTGAGAATTATAGAACAGATTATTTTGCAAGAATATCTTCAGAGCTTTCCGATTTAATGTAGAGAAATAGTTGATCCCCAGAATTACTGTTTTTCTCTCTTCTGTATTTCTGCATTAAACTGTACTTCTCATTGAAAACATTCTTGCAAACTTGGCTTTCCCCAGCCAACATGTGGTTCCTCCAAAAGTGCAAATCCAATGGTATCAAAATAGAGCCAGACAAAACTGTTGTGGCTGAATGTGTCCTGTGTAGATGAGTGAGTATTGCTACTCTTAGTCCTCAATCCAGGGGGCTGGCCACTTCTCCAAACACAATCTTACAAAAAATTTTAGACATGGTCTCAATAAGCATATTAATTAATCACTTGAGTCCTTGCAGAATTAAGAATTCTGTCTATTTAAAATTGTGGATGATACGATGTGTATTTTTGTTTTATAGAGGCTGACCTCATTCCTGAACTGAGTGAAGCTGAAGAATATGAGGTATAGCATTCTTTTTTTTTAAGAGAGTAATAAATACATTTCAACTAGATTGAAATTATATTCTGTGAAAATTTACAGAACTATGTCACCAATTGGGTGTATTTTCCTCATTTATGTATACATATATATATATATATATGTATGTGCATATATAGCCTTTGAGCTATATTTCTCCCTAGATAGCTCTGGAGATACCTCAGTATTTCTCTGGGGCTGGAGATACATGGTGAAGTAAAGGATATCACAGAATATTCCTAAATATTTTTAAAATGAGACATCAGTTTAAAATCACCCCTCTGTGAAGTCTGACAGAGTTGTTCATTTATCAGAATCAAAGCTGCCATCCAGTGTTAGGTTTTTTAGTTAAAGAGAAGCTTGAGTTGTCCTTGCTTGTGATGGTCTTATCATGTAGTAAATTAAAGTCAAGGAGGATGATAGTTGTGCTGAAGAGTGAGATTCAAGTGTGTCTGCTGTCAGTGTGCTGTTGGTTGAACCGTTACTCAGAAATTCTTGGAGGGTCATTTGCGTCTTGAACTCAAGCTAGACTTTGAAGTATAGCTCTGTTTAACAAATTTTTGATGATCTTATGATAACCTTTGGAGGCTTCATATTCAGTAACTAGGTTTCTGGTGTCCTGGCAAGGAGAGATGTAAAAATACCATAATTAAGTTGTTAACAGTCTACCAATTTTGCAACATAGACAGTTACTTCAGTAAGACACTTATCGAGTAATATCAAGTAATCTCTCAGAATTTTTAATTTATAGTTCCAGTCTATAACCACAATATTCTTACTGCGTGACAAGTCCTCTTAGTTAAATAGACAGCCTGTGCTTACCTATCTGTATACCCTCCCATGCGTTTGTGGACACTGAGTAACCAGTAATACAGTCATTTCTCCACTGCTGTAAGCTGTGTGTCTAGATTATGATATTGCATCTGTTAGGCGCCAGTGAACATGAACTGATTTTTATTTGAACCAAGAAAGTTTAAAAGTGCACACATTGCCTTGCAGAAAGTAGATCTTTAGCAACAAGGGCCTGTCCAGTCCAGCCCAGGTTTGAAGACACACAGTCTTGGTGCTGCTATCCCTACATTTTAGGTATTTAGTCCTTAGAATTAAATCCAAACCTGAGAGTCACATCTGAGGTACCTGATGATGTGTGAGTGCATGAGAGGTTCCTGGTTCAGAGAGGGACTGCAGTGTGAATCCCAGCTCTAGCCGAGTGGTAAAGCCCTTGCTCTGGTGAGACTGGGTAGAAGCTCACACCTCCTGTTTGCTGAGTGCCTCAATCAATAATGATTTTTTTACATTTTTCTCCCTGCTGTGCCCTGTTCAGTGCAGGAATGGGAGATCTACTCAACCTAAACTATAGTGGAAACTGAGGAGTTGTTAGATTGCTAACTGTGCCTGTCTCCTATCTACTGGATGTTTTCTCTCAGCATTATGCTTTTGAATAAAAACCAGTGGCATTTCCACCACGTCACCAAGCCAGATCTTCAAAAAAAAAAAAAAAAAGAAACTATTTTACAAGAGGCTCTGTGCTGCACTGTCTCTTAGGGCTATGTGTGCCTGTCAAATCAAGTCACTTCAGAAACTGGTAGTGTCCCTCAATCTAGATTGCAGAGTTGGACTGGGACAGGTTTGGTTCTGGTGCATCTCTAGATAGGGGCACAGCACAGAGCTGCAGGGCCTGCTGTGTCTAAGTCAAAACAAAAATGCTTGCTGAGCAAGTTAGTTGCTTCAATGTTATGTTTTTTGATTTGCTGCAGAGAAAGCTGGGGAGGGAACAAAAAGATTTAACCTTAGATCCTCAAGCACTGCCTAAATCCTGATTGCATTCAGGCATGTAATTGTTTTTCTTCTGGATATGTCCTTAAAAGGCAAAATTCTAACACAGATTTTGCACAAAGTATTGTTATTCATCATCATTCATGTTCAGAAAACAAAGGGTCATAACAGGACTAGGGGAATATGACTCACAACACTTGTGAAACTCTTACAGTCATACTGAGGATCCTGAAATCTTTTCCAGAAAACTCTGAAGATTCAGCAGAATTGAGGACAGGTCATAAATATATTTACAACAACTAATAACAACAAATAATAACAACAAATTGTTATTATTACAATTTAATTACCATCAGGGTATTAGTGCAAACCTCTAAGACATTCTGATAGCAAAACCATTTTTTCATTGGTGTGTATACAATATATACTATATATTGCATATACAATTGCATTTTATTAGGAAAGAGTTAGAGCTTTTTTAATAAAGAAAATAAATACTGTGATTTTTACCTCTCAAACACAATTAAAGTAACATAACATAGAAGAAGTTGTTGGGACACAGCATTTTTCTGTTTTTATTGCAAATAACTAATATTTTTCAAGATAAAAAAGGATACCTGTTCTTGCACTTAATACTTTAGTTTAAGACCAACAGTCTTCTTAAGTGTTGTCTTGCTTTACCCCTCTTGTTTTATGGATCCAGGAAAATTTATTATTACAGTTTTAGTTTTCATTCATATTCAGAGTCTATAAACATTTTTAATTGTCTTCGGCTATGATATTTTTTTCAAAGGATGAAGTTGATGAAAAGGAAACAGAGGTGGATGAAGAAACTGCAGTGGTTCCTAGCACTGACAGTACAATGAACCAGTTGAGGAGAGATTTTCAGGTGATTACGTCCAGCTACAGTCAAGAAAAAATGGGAACAAAGCCCAGTGAAGCTAAAACAAATAGATACTTAACGAGAGAGGAATTGCATGGTAAGGATAATGTTTTCAAAGCAGTTTATTATGCTACTTCTCCACCTATTGGTGAAACTTCTGAAGAGGAAGATCCTTTTTTGGAATCCCAAACAATTACTGGAATTCCTCCTCAACTCATTGACTCCACCAAAGGCAGAGAAGAAGAGTATATATATCTTTCTTCAGGCACCGAGCCAACGAGAATAACCAGTACTGGCCGCAGTGACGAAGATTTCTTACTGTCTCCTTTTAAACCTCATCAGGAATCGGATGACTTTTGGAGTTCAGTTCCTACCACTTCTTCATCTCAGCTGGTTACAGAGGAGACCTCCCAAGAAGATGCCCTTCCTTCAGGAAGTCCAGATATAAGTGTGCATGATGTTCTTTCCCAAGGCTCCATTAAATACGTGTCAGAAAGTGTGGCACCCTCAAGCTCCGATGAGCCTCCAAAGCATACTTCTGCCACTGATGGAAGTTTGTGGTTCCATAATGCTACAGATGCAACAACTCAATCTGTTGATACATCACCTAGCAGGCAGTTGTCTCAGACCAGTTACACTGATGCTTATGTAGAGGGATTAAAGCCAACTACAGTGCCCTATTCAAGCAGCCCAGTGGTTTCACAAGACACTTCAGATGCGAATTTAGAATTGCCACATTATTCTACCTTTGCTTTCTCCTCTGCTGAATTATCACCTCACTCTATCTCTTCAAGCTCTGGAGAATATGGTTCTGCTTCTGCTGCCAGTGAGGTACTCTCTCAGACAACTCAGCCAGTCTATAATGGTGAGATACCTCTTCAACCTTCCTACAGTAGTGAAGTGTTTCCTCTAGTCACCCCTTTATTGTTTGACTCTCAGATGCTCGACACTACCCCTGCTACATCAGATAGTGATGTGACCTTGCATGCCACACCTGTATTTCCCAGTGTTGATGTGTCGTTTGAACCCACCCTGTCTTCCTATGATGATGTACCTTTGCTTACATTTTCCTCTGCTTCCTCCAGTAGTAAAATGTTTCACCGTTTGTATACAGTTTCTCAAATGTTTCCACAAAGTGCTACTCCAGCTGTTGCGAGCGATAAGGTGTCCCTGCATGCTTCTTTGACGTTGGCAGAGGGTGATCCATTAATACAGTCAAGCCTTGCTCAATATGCTGATGTGGTGTCACATCAGACCACTCATGCTGCTTCGGAGACACTGATATTTGGTCATAATAGAACTCACATATTTTCTCAAGTTGAACCATCCAGCAGTGATTTAAATATGCATGTACTATCTACAATGTCTGAACTTCCTTATGCTTTGTCTGGTAATGTGGGCTCCCTCCAAAGCTTTACTGTTTCCTATGACTCTGCAGAATTTGTGCATGATTCTGTTGACATGTTTCGTCGAGATCCTTTATTTAGCAGCTATAACAATGTACTGGTGCATAAACCTTCTTCTGTAATATCACAAGCTGATACTTTGCTGCAGCCTACGCGCTCTCTATCTAGTGACACGGATTGGTCTGAAGCATACTCTGGTAGTGAGTCCCTTTTGCCTGATACAGATACTTTGACAGTACTTAACGTTTCTTCCTCTGATTCTGTTGATGAGATTCCATATGAATCATCTGGGTCTAGTGATGTTAATAAGATGCTTCAAAAAGGTGATGTTATATATGGAGATGAGAGAGAACTGAAAATTTCCTCCTCTTTAAGTGAAATGGCTTCCAGTGCTGAAAGTAAAGTGATACATGAACTTTCTACATCTGTTTCTAATAATGTTGTAATTGAGCAGGATATGTCTCTGCAAGAAAGCCCACTTCCTGTTTCTAGCACAAAGGGAATCCTTCCAGTCTCTCTTGCTTTTCCCACTACTAAGATATTCGATCACGGTATTAGTAAACTTACAGAAAAGCACCTTTCTGTGCAGCCTTTGCATGTTACAACTCCAGCCTTTGATGACACTTTGCTTAAACCTATGCTTAGTGCAAGCTCAGATCAAGCTCTCTCTGTCCCTGCTTATAGCAAAATATTATCCTCGACTCCACTGTACTTCTATGAGACCTCGGCTACATTAAATAACGAAGCATTACTGCAGTCTTCTTTCCAATCTTCTGGCGATGGCACTCTGCTTAACACAGCTGCAGTTGTGCCTAGTGATCCAATATTGGCTGAAAGCTCAAGGGTTCAAAAAGATAGTTCTACATTTGACCAAATATTGCATCAAATGGCACCAGGTTCTGCTACAACTGAAAGCAAGCTGCATTCTACATCTGCACCTTCTGTTGCTGACATGATCTCAAACACTTTTAGTAAGCCCACAGCATCACTTCAAAGTTTTTCTGTTTCTTATGCAAGTGAGAAATATGTTTCATCCAGTTTATTTAACAGTGAAGATTTTCAGAAGGTTATGCCTTCATTGTACAGTAGCGATGTTTCATTCCAGCTGACCAGTTTAGAAAATACAAATGCCTTTCCCCCCCAGGCAGCGAATGCTGTAACAACTCCCTTCCTAACAGGTGACACATCATCACATGTAGCTACTCCTACAGACAGCCATATCTCTTCAAGTGTTTTTGAAAGAAGTGAGGCTGCCAGTGTCTCTTCAAGTTCCACACTTGGTTTTGATCCTGTTCATATGCCTACAGTTGTTTCTGGCTCTGATGTGTCCGTTCATCACACTCTTCCTTTACCAGATATACTTATTTCGGTTACGGCTGTTCCTTCCAAAAGTGAGATCCCTGTAACTTTGAGTAGGTTGCTGGTTCCTTCTAGAGAATCCTCTGGGTTGTCTCCCAGTATCATGTCCAGTACCGATTTGTGGTCTTCTGTAGTTGAGGATGACTACGATGAATATGATGATGGCTTCCCTGTAAGTAACTGCATCTCATGCACTTCCCATAGAGAAGATCAGGATATGGTAGTAGAGGATGAAAATACAAAGGTAAATAATAACAAGGATCAGAGTAACCTAATTATAAGTTCACATTCTGAGAAACCTGAAGAAGAGAAGTTTTCTACTGCTGCATCAGACAGTCAGATAAACCATGCCATGGACAGACGTAATTATACATCCATACCGACTTTGACAGCGAGTGTGATACCTAAGAAACACAACAACCTGAAAATTTTGGAGAACCACATTCAGACTTCTAGTGTCCAATTGCAAAACACATCAGAATCTAAGTCTTGGGCTGTTTTGACAAGTGATGAAGAAAGTGGTTCTGGCCAAGGTACCTCAGATAGCCTTAATGATAACGAAACTTCAACAGATTTCAGTTTTCCTGACCATAATGAGAGAGACACTGAAGGGGCAGTTGAAGCAGGTAACTCAGAATTAACTCCTGGATCATCACAGTCATCAGCTTCATCTGTTACTAGTGATCACCCATCAGTATTCAACATCTCTGAGGCAGGTTAGTTATGGATAAGTCTAATGAATACCATGGGAAGCTGTGAGGGGATACTTCTGTGCTGTAGAGAATGAGAAGGTTTATCCACAGATAATAAAGGGAGAACATAACAGTGCCAATGGATGTGATTAAGAAAGCATTGGGGAAGAGGGATGCATACTGAGCTGGCTATCTTGTGAATGCTACTTCTGGCTACTTAGAACTGCACCTGAAATATTATTCAGTAAGATGATTGATGCTCTGCTTTTGGACAGATGCGTACTGTCAGCAAAAGTTGAGTGGTGCAAAATCTGAAACCAGAATTGTTTCAGTACTAATTGTTTAATTTTAGTTTTAAAGGTTTGAGAGGGACTTAGGTTCTCTGTTAAGTTCTCTGTACAAATACAAGTGCTGCCCTTATGGAAATACCACTAGAGGAAACCATGCCTCTGCCAGAGGAAGCATACCTCTGATACTCTCTTTTAAACTTACAGCAGCACATTTCTTTGTATTTTCTAAGTGGTTGAACAAGGAAGAAGATGCTGGTTTGATTCTGATTCATCTGAACTCATAAAAGCATTCATTTTTATTCTGTGTATGCCACTTTCAGATTTCCATGAGATGCAGAATTTTTGTGCCAGATTTGTGTATTCCCAAAGTAGAGCCAGATTCTGCTCTACGTGTTTATATTTAATGCTATTTTCTTATTTATTCCTCTTAAGTTCAGCAAGAGTATTTGTGACCCATGATTCCAAGGATAAAGTCAGAAGTCAAAACTGATAACAGATTTCCTTTGTATTTAGAAATGCACTGGGGAAAATCTGAAGTATTCAGACACATAATTTTCGTTGCTTCTTGTGTTAGAGAATTGAAAATCAAAGAATCAAGTAAAAATAATCTATGATCTTTGGAAAAAACAAAACGGACAACAAACAAGGTTGAATTGGTATTTTAGAAAATAAATTGAATTTCTGTTATGTACTTGCAGCATCTGTAGAGGGCAGTATCATTCAACTAAACCCATTAAGGAATGGACTTCACAGTGCGTGGGAAGGTTTCAGCCTAGTCCTGCAAATAAATACTCAGTTGAATTACGTAAGGTTGTATTCCTCCTGAACAACAGAATACTAATATGAAAAGGTGGTAAATTGGCACTCGGTATAGTTGGGTCTAGTAGAATATGAAAAATAGAAAATAAATGAGAATAAAAAGCATTGAAATTGCTGAGAGTCCTAACAAGGTAGGTGTTACAAAACTGAATCAATAAGTGAATTAGTTCGCTGATAAGTGGTTACCACTTTGTGTGAAATGCATAACATTCCTTCAAAAATAAGCAAAAATAACATTAATATTTCAAAACCTATGTTATTGGTATGAATGAGTGTTGCCATAAGATACTAGAGTTTACATAATGGGTGTCATTTGAATTTTTACCAATAGTAACTCAAAAAGAATTATACAGTCCTGGAGGAGGAGAAGTACAACAGACTCAGTTTGTCTTCTAGATATTATTGAAAGACACTCTACAGTATCTTTTCATGTGCATTACTTTTTCCCAACACATGATACCAAATATTGGCTTTTAATAAACTGAAGATTCAATTTCAGCATGTCTAATGGTCTCCTGTAAGTCAAAGACATATTTGCTTAATTAAATTATAAAGAAATGAAACAAAACGGAAAAAGGATCTCTCACCTGAGAATTTATTTATACATTGCAGTGGATTTTGCAGAAATTGGTGAAATGTCTTCTTGCTGTGACCACTAGAGAAAAAAATTGTCATTTAAACTTTTCCCAGTCTTGTAGTTGTTGATGTATAATTATGCTTGTTCTGAACTAGTGTTTTCTCCATAAGACCTCTATGACTACCTAAACCTTTCAACTTCTGTTGAAAAATTAAGATGGATTAATAGAAAGAAATATGAGAAGGATCCGAACACATCAATTATTAGAAATCAAAGATATCTACTACAGCTGAGACTGTGTTTTCAGCTGCCATCATTGGAGTGATAGCCAAGTAGGCAAGAAACCCCCTGTTACAGGAGAAGCCTGCACTTCATTCCCGATAGGAGGACCTAGTAGAATATGGTTGTGAGGTTTAAAGGAACCTTGTCATCACACAGATAGGATTGGATTTTATGCTGTGGATTAGTCCAGAGTTGGATAAGCAAGTCTGACTGTTTCAAAGGGGTTGTATTGTGTTTCCTCATGCATACACATAGTTTTTCTCTGAAATCAATAGGAAGTACCAATTATAACCTACTCAACAGAAACATGGAGATTTTGCAGAAGCAACCTTGTGCCTTCAATTACTTTGCCCATTGAGCTGAAGAATTTAAAGGGATGTGATTGATATGGGTGTTCCAGAGTATTTTGAGTTAAAACCAAGAAGACATCTGCAAAATTAGAGCCTAGACCTTTTTGCACATAAAGTCACGAAAGCCTCTAAACTCAAGAAAATGGAAGCAAATAGAATTGCCTGGAAATCTGTACTGTGTGAAGCCATTTGTTTTTTGACATCCTATCTAGAGCACGTAATTTGCTGTCTTTTTTTTTCCAGATTCAACTCCATTCCTTCCTCCCTTTGTGTAAAAGCTTTTCATTCATGTAGAATTGGTCTCCTGAAATCCCAGTGGAGTGCAGATGTTTTCAATACAGAAAAATTCTGCTCTTATACAGAAAATTCATTGAATTAGGACTGTTCACAAAAGCAGAAAACATTCTGGGAGTTTAATCTAACGAGTGCAAAAGTGCTTATTTCTGCATTTTAACTCAAATAATGCTTACGGTAAACTGCACAGATGGAAATAAATCAGTTATTTTTTGTCAAAGTCACAACTTTAAAATATTTACTTCTTGAGGTATGACCAAAACTAAAAATACAGTATTGGTGTTGTCCACCATTGTGTTTCCTTCTTTAATAAAATTATAAAATATATTGTTTTAATCTTCATACAGATTCCTATGTCAAAATATTTCTGTCATCCAGCATTATATGGCTCACAGAACTATGAAACCAAAACAATGTCTAAATAATAATTTGATCACCTGTAAAGATGGAGCTGGGAAATTTAGTTGTGCCTCCAGTATAGTTGAGAGAGGCAATTGGATTCAAAGGAAGCAGGATGTATCTATAAGGCAATTTACAGAATGGGCAATGGATAAAAATGCAGAAAGCTAAACCGCAATACAGCAAGCACATAAAGACTATTGCAAGATAATTTTCATATTAACCTATTAGCCAGAGAAGTGATTTGCGTTATATGACTGACAGTTTAATATCAATTCCAGTGCACATTCCAATATTATGTATTCAGATTTTTTAACTCATTCGGCTTTCAGCTAATAGATTAAAATAAAAAAACTTTCTTCTGAATTTTAACAACAGTCTGCTATTCTTACAAAGAGAAGTCTCCACTGCTGGAAGGCTGAGTCACATAAGCTTGAACACTTTGCTTTACCCTCTATCTGCTTATCTTCTGTAAGCTGGTTTGCAAATGTATAAACTTTCTGCAGTACATAGTAAAAAATAGAGGTAAGTGATATTAAGTAGGCTCATTATAAGACACATTCACTTGTGCTGTGCATTTCTCAGAATTTAAACATGGACTGTTTCAATTTTCTCTGACTGCAGAGGCAAGTAATATTAGCCATGAGTCTCGTATTGGTCTAGCTGAGAGTCTGGAATCAGAGAAGAAGACAGTTATACCACTTGTGGTCGTATCAGCCCTGACTTTTATCTGTCTAGTGATTCTTGTGGGTATTCTCATTTACTGGAGGTAAGTTGCTTTTTGGCTGATCTTTTCTTCAGTTCTAAAGAGCTCTGATTTGAAATACGTGATTGGCATTATTGAGCTGGTTTACAGGAGGGAGACTGGATCTTGTCTTTTACCATGTCTTCATATTGTTCAGTGTCACAAAGATGACAAAATAAGGCAGTTTCTGCCCAAAATACTCAACTGCAATTTTTTTAGAGGGTTTAACCACTGCAAATACTTATTCCCATATTGAGAAACTTTAGTAAACAATAACTTGTGATTGATGCTTAGAAGCCAAGTGACTTAACAGAGCACTGGAAAAAGCAAGAGGGAGAAGAAAAATAAATATCATGGCATGGGGCTATTTACTATCTTTTCTTTATCTGTTAAAAAAAGCAGCTATCAAATTAGAATGAGAATCTATGGTCCTCAACAGGACTGTGTAAATAAGCAATTCATATGGCACTGTAGGAATGTGCTGTAGCTGACGCTGTGTGGAAGACAGAAAGGGGATCATTTAATGATACTATAATAGTGTAACTGTTTGAAGATCACTTACTGAGTAGCTTTTAGGATGTTCTGTGGTTAAAAAGTCATTCTACTTCGTGATTCTGCCAAACCAAAATTAGCCCCCCAGTCTTTCAAAGCTTTAGTGGATAACTATGAATGTGTTTCATGTGCAGATGTGCTCTGGTTTCCTTATGGACATGTTTCTCTGTGACTTGATAGATTGATAAGCCAGTAAAAAAAAATTAGGATAAAGAGAATTAATGGTTATTAGAAGGCATTATAACATAATCAGTAAGAGCAAAAAACTGTATGCACACTGTGAAATAAAACAGACCAGATAGCATGGCACAGATGTCTTCCATACAGCTGAAGTGGTTCACTCTTAGAGGGTAAAAACAGAATGAGTGCATTGGCATTGCTTACTGGGCATGTCCTCTGCCCTGTGCTAACCCCAAACTGTGTCAAGCATTGTGTGAAATACTGCAAATTGGCCTGAACTAAAAACCTTGTCAGCCACATGGCAGCATGTGGCAATGCTCAAGGCTTTGGCGCTCTTCCATTGGTACTAGTTAAAGTCCGTCTTCCTAGGGACATGTCTGCTTAAGCTCCCACAATGCTTGCACAGCCCTAAGACTTTCTCAAGTGTGCAGGTTGTCAGGGAGGAAATGCTGTGGTGGGCCGGAAGGGGGACATAAGTTGCAAAACTTCTGCCACTTCAGTGATTGCCAGAAACCTGATCCAGCTTCTTCTGGGCTAACACATAAACTAGCAGCCAGAAACAGGACCTTGCTCTTACAGGGGCTGAACAAAGAAGTGGGAAGACAGGCCCAAACACCTTCTTTCAGATGCCTCCAGAGCTTGTTTCTTCTTCCTTCATCCCAAATAATCCTTCTTAATCTAAAATGAAAAAATTGGTGGAGAACCAGTAACTTTGGCCCTTTCCAAACTACTGACTACTGTAATCTCTAGGCTGTGATGTCAGGGTTGTGCTTACTGACTTTTCTTCTAGTCTCCTGACACTGGTTTTCGGCCTGTCAGGGTGTGTCCCACATGGGGACAGAACACATTCCATCCCTGAATAGCCTAGGCTGGAGAAAGTGAGTTAAGCATCCTTTGTTCCAGGCAAGTGTGCTAGTGAGTCAGACAGCCTTTGTCATGATTAAAGACACTTGAAAAATCTACCCTGAGAAAGATTTCTTCTGCTTTTCACTGTAGTAATTAATTTCCATAATAATTGCACAACTCATTCCTTAGTTTATGCTTACTTGGATAACTCTATTCTCCATCCCAGGATTTCCAGCTAACCACTTTCATACTGAGAATATTTTGCTGTAATTCATGTTATGCAACATGATTGTTCATATTCATCTTCCAAAGGGTTTCACCCCGATGCTGAACAGTATTTAAAATCTCTTCTATTTGCCGAAGAAGGCCGTGCATTTAAAGACCCAGATTGTACAGTGTAGTTCTAGTAATCCTACACGTTACAAGCTTGTTTTTGTCGAATAACGTTGTGTTCATTTTGTATTCTTTCTCTGGGAATGAACAATTCTGTAAAACAGGTCTTTCAAAATAAAACAAAGATCCTGTTAGCAGTAATATCTTCTTGCCTTGAATCTAATCTTTTCTGTATTTCTTGTGTACTACAAAATAAAGTATGGAGCTCTTTTATTGTTAATCCTCAAAATTCTCTTGGCATTATGATAACACCAGTAACTATTTCTTATTTCAGGAGAATGCAACATAAAGACTATGCATTGTAAATAGGACTTTACGGCCCTCTTTCAAAGTTGCCAAAACACTCACTTCCTTTAAAGACTGGAAAAAAATCAGAATATTAACTTCAGTGCTATGCAGATTTGATTAAGCCTGGAAAATATTAGTAGAAACTCTGTAAGATTTTTCTAATATTTACATTCAGTTTGTTTTGAAATAGTTGCTGTTAGATGTTAATGTTTCTTTTTATAATGCATCTTTTTTTCCTAATTTGGGCCAATTATTTTCGATTATTAAAGTTCATTAAAACATTTAGGTTTACAAGAAGTTATTCTAGATTTCTTTTACAACAGTAGTCCAGAAAAACCATTGGTATATCTTAGCTGGTCACTTGAGTGAATAGTGCTTTGGGTTGTTTCCAGTATTAGCTCCTTATTTGAATATGCAAAAGGTGTGTTATTTGGTTTAAAACCAAATAACTACCAAGAGCAGCAAGTTCCAGTCTCTCAGGGTTAAAGAAAGGCAAAATTATTTATTTCTTCACTTTAATGATTTGTATCAGAAAAATAATTCTGTACCATCTGTTGTTTGGGTTTTGGTTTTGGGGTTTTTTTTAAATGACATTGTTAATCAGCACTTGAGGAAATTCCTCAATCTCTTCACTACCTCATTAGGCACAATTTCAATCTGTTTTTGATAGATATTTATTTCTCTGACAGGGATGAAACTAATGGCAGTATTGTTTAAAGATTGAATAATTACCAGTAGGAAAATACACAATTTTTAACTACTCTGGTGTTGTGTATATTTTGAAATTCAAGCAATTTTTAAGCGATGTCATTTTCCTTTCATTTCTTCAGCATGATTAAGATTACAGTGGAATAAACAAGGATATTCTTTGCCCTGTTTAGTGGCCTTGCTGTCCAGATAGACATTTTTAGTAGCTTTAGAGAGAATTCTCTGTCCAAATCTAGAGTCTATCCATTTCTTTCAGTATCTGTCTACTTTCTGAGTTCTTGCAGCAGCGACGCAACAGGAATAATTGAATGTACTTGCTCTCTTCTTTTCATGATGGCTTCATTATTACCGTTTTGCTTAATTATTCATGTTTATGCAGACCAACTTTTATAATGTTTGTTGTAATAAGAGCTTGGTAACAGTTATCGGTGGGAGTTGTACCATTTAAAATTATTTTTCAACAAACATATGTGAATTGTGGTAGAAGATGAGCTCTAATGACATGAACTGCAAACTGCTAATGCACTTCCAGGTCCATTTGCATCAATAGGCATACTGAGTACCAGCTGCCTGTCATGCAGCCTGTTAAATATTTCGTGATAGCAACACTTCAGAAATTACCAACCTGATGACAGACAACACCCTGAGTAGTTATTTGGATTTTAATTTTCCTCTACCACTCTATATAATTTGAAACATATCTGTCAGAGAATGTTCATTTTCTTATTCATGATTTGAACTGATGCCTTGAGTCCAATGATAAGTTGGAACCGAGTTGAGAACCCTCTCTGAGGATCATTAAACTTGCATATATAGAAACACTAAAACCAGATTTAAGTATACAGAGGCCCCACTCATCCATCCATAAAGGAAAAGCTTCTCAACAGTGCGTCATGTCATAAATAAAAGTCTTAATAAAATCTGACAATTAAAATTCCAGTTGACAAACACATAAAAACTAATTGCATCTATTTAAAAACTGAACAATTGGCATCCATTGGGGATCCACTTAAAGATCTTTTGGCTTCATCAGATCTTTAAATTATCTGAACATTTAAAAAAAATCTAATAAGTGTTTGAGAATACCTACTGGCAGATAATCCTGTGAGCTCAAAAGACACTGAAGTTCTCAGAGAAAGAAGTAATCATGCCTCTAAGACCATTCTGCATGAGCAGCAGGAGCACAAACGCATCCTCTGACAGATGCCTCTGACTTGCAGAGTTCAGCTGCCTTGCTGAGTCCCTGGGGCAGGAACACTCTGCACACGCACACAGTCCCGTGTGCACAGGGTGCCGTGCTCTGTGCCAGCCTCAGCGACAGTCCCAGCCAAGCTCTGAGCAGTCCCTGCCCCAGGGCAGAAATAAGCACACATTCTCAGCCAAGGTCCAGGGGCCCAAATGCTAGAAAATCTATGTCCCCCACCATCTAAGGCTTAGTCTTATAGTCCCAAGTAGTTCCCATTGAAGTGTTCATTTAGATCTAGTATCCCTCCTGTCAGACCAAAGTGCTGCTGCTGTTGCTGTTCGGATCCAGACACTGTAATTAATTCAATGGTTTAGCACTGCCCATATATATAAAGTGTGTGTTTGAACAAGTGCAGTGTATAAATTACAAATTACAGTTTTAGGTTGGAGATCTAAATGCTGTGATGAAAGGTGTAAATTAAATAATCAGGTTATTGAGTGATGGGATCTTTGTCTGGAAGTCTGAAATAGTCATCACTTTTTTCATTAACAACAAGTGATAATTAAAGGGATGTGAGTATTAACATTAGGTTTAGTTATGAAGACTTTCAGTGCTGATGCAGAAGCAGATGGAGTGCCTATTTATGAGCCTTATTACAGGTTAAGTCAGCTGCTATGAATTTGTCTCCCAAATGTGCTAAGGGTGTAATTTATTTTCAGCCACGATTAACTTGTTACAAGATTAAAAATACATTGGCTCAGTGAAGGATAATGAGTGTATGGCATAATATGAGGACATTTTAAGTACAGCTTTAGATGTGAAAGTCATTAGGCTAATTAAATGCTTTATAGCTCTATCTTTTTTCAAGCAAATAGGTGACAATGTTAGTCCATAAATCTTACATACCATGGTTGTTCACAAGCAGTAGACGTTTGGGGGAGGGACACTTTTTGGGTTTGGAGCTTTAGCATCAGACCGGTTGGCATGCTTGGTTGGTGCAGTTTTTAATAAACACAATACAGCATTCGCTGTGCCCAGCAGACAGGGCCAGGCTTTCCAAAGTGTTTAATGATTCGAAGACTTTGATACTTGCCTGCATCTCATAGACATTTCACACACAGTTCTGCTAATAACTCTTGAGTCTTATGCTAGCATTGAGACAGCCTCTCACCTCAGCAGCCACTAACTCTAATGCTAGAGGCTAAAATTTAGAAGGGTGTTCCCAGGTACCTTCTGAGTGGGTTTTTGGCCTGCATCCAAAATTGCCATTTCTAAGTAAAACCGAGTATATAACAGATAATATTGCTCCAAATATATCATGCAGAGCCAGAGTTTCTCTGTGAACATCATAAATATGCTTTTAGAGAATTCTAGCTGGACTTCAGATTTAATTGTCATGTGAATTACCAGAACTGTTTTGCATGCCTCACTTTTCCCTTTTAGGTAGCTGTCTGCTTTTTGTTGTGTTTTAAGAGAATCTTTATTGTACACTGATAGAAAATTCCCAACACATTCTGAGAATATGGACATATTTCCCAGAGGCTTAATTCAAATAAGCTTACCAAAGTCTTTATTATCTACATTAATGGTTCTGGAAAGAATGACAACAGCCACATATTACCTATCTATTTCTCAAAGTAACTTCAAAATTTATTTCTGTTTGTAACAATTATATGTGGGGTTTTATGACTGCAGTGATACAGGAATGGTACAGAATTTAAAATAATAGTGATAACACAAAGTAAAAAAAATCATACAATAGCTTCAGCCAACAGGACTGAAGAAGCAGAATCTTGTATATAAATATAAAATGAGATTAGGATTTTCATTATGCATATATTTATTTTTAAATTTAATGATTAGTGAATAATATTTCGGAGTGATTAAGTGACCCAAAGTTAAGATTGTTATTAGCATATGGAGATTTTTTAATTAAAGAGGCTTTGCAATGCTTACAGCAGCAGTTGGTTATTCATTCCTTTGAATAGCTTGGATTCTTAACAGATGCTATTCCTATTATCTTCACATCTGGATTACAGCACAGATACAAATAACATTGTGGGTCATAGTTAAGGTTGATTCCATTTGTATTCATACTTCAATGTTTTTGCAACAAAGCTGGCATCTCCTGGAGTTAGAAATTCCCCTGTTTTTGTCTGTCGACTTTGGGAAGTCCTCCGTGGTTAAGGTGTCCCTCAGTTTTGTGATTACATTACGAAAAACTAACAATGAAAAGTTGTTTAGCCCCTGTCGTGGTAGTTCTAGAGCCACAGTTTTGGCTGTTACAGGGTGTGTTGTCTCTTATTGCATTTCCATGTCTGCAGTAGCATCTATCGATGAATTACCAGGATGGATCTCGTACACTGCTCCATCTTCAGGCTAGCATCATCACATGAAAGGGAACAGTAATTATTTAAGCAAATTTGGATAAGGAAGGAAGACAGTGGCATTTTTTGTGCTTGGAGTTGTGCAGCATCTGCAGTAACTCCTGGTGCAGAGTTTCTCTTTCAGCTGTCACTATGTCTGATGTGTGATCTGTCTTCTGCCTCTGGTGTAGGTAAAGATGCATGAACTATGTATTATGCTGAGGTAATGTAGTGTCTTCATGTTGTATTCATAATTTGGTGATGTGCTGGGGGAATATTTATATTATAGCAGTGGTATTTGACAGTCCATGAAAATTAGTTTTCAAAACCATGATTTTTCTTTCTGACTCAATAATGCCAGAATTCCAAATTATCTCAGGTAATGTTTTGGTGGGGTTTTGTTGGTTTCCTTTTTCTTTTTTTTTTCCAATATTTTTTTATATTCATTCCCCTCTAGGAAATGTTTCCAGACTGCTCATTTTTATTTAGAAGATAATACATCACCTCGAGTGATTTCTGCTCCCCCAGCTCCAATCTTCCCAGTCTCAGGTATTTCTGGCAACTGTTCTGTGGATTGGTGTTAGCTGTTGGAAGATGCTGCTTTATATGTGTTAATATGAATTCTTCATATACTGTAACATCTGTAAACCAGAGATTTGTAACCTCTTGTACAAATCTGTGTAAACGGGTTCACTTGACATGGGCAAACTGGTGTTGTTAATAGTCTCTTGTGTAGGTAACACAGAAGAGAAATATCCTCAGCTTACAGAGTTGTCTCAAGGATACTCTGTGCCTTGTAGCCATTTGAAGTGTAGCCTCGCTAGAGTGGCTGCTCATGTAGCCATCTGATCTATACTAAATAGCTCTAGAGGATTGCACCAGCAACATATTCTGTTTTATTTCTGCCTTTAATTGGATTTGTCACCTATGTATGGAACATGTCCTGTTCTTTTTACCAGCAGGATGAGGATATACCTCATCTGTCTGCATTTCACTTGCAATTACAGCGTGTTCTTACACTTACATATTTTACTAGCATAATTACTATGGTAAAGTTCCGTGAACCTCTCATGAAAATAGCACAGAAGTTCAGAATATAATCAGCATCTTCTGGTTCTATATCCACCACACTTATTTGGAGAAACTGTTTCCTTTCTTTCTTCAGAGTATCAGAGGAGTGCGTGCAGCCTCCCAGCTTTTTCAGCCTGTGTAGATTGAAATAGATTCATTTCATTCATCTATTTAAACCCTAAATAGATTAATTCTGAAGCAGATCCTAAGACACATTGTCACCTATGAGACAGGGATATCTTTTTCCACAAGAAATGTTTTTGCAAACTATGCTATTACACAAGGAGATAGATTTCCATGGGATGACTAAAGGAAGAAAATCAGCCCTTGTGTGAATAACTAGTAAACATATTTAATTAAAAAAATCCCAAACATTAGGCTTCCATTGTAACTGAATTTTGTACATCTTCAAATGCATCTTGTATGGATTGCTGTTGTTAGGAGATGCATAACGCTTTTTTAATGGGTAAAAAGCAGAGCTATGGCTTGATTTCAGAAAATATGATCATGTATGAATGTCATGCAGCAATTATTATAGGAAATCTCTGCTTTAACTTTCTCTCATGAACTATATTGCACTACAGCTGTATAATTGTCTTACAATTTTTCCTGACCGGCTCACCTCAGGGGGAAAGTGTTTTCCATTGTCATAATTGCACTTACAGTTATTCTGGGTGCCTAAAATATGTGTTTTGAAGCTGGAGGTTTTCCTTCTGAAATGCTGATAAATATTAAAGAGAAAATTTTTTCTAAGTGAAGATGCACAAAATATTTTACGGAAAAAGCTGCAAGCACTGAGTAAATAGTTTTATTTTGCATGCAACAAATGTCAAGTGAACAATTACTGTGTTTTCTACTGCACAAGCGTTTCAACAGTGTAATTTTACAATTGCATCTAATTACAATATAGTACTAGAAAAGGGTGTAGGGCACGAAGAGTGTTTCGCAACTGCCAAGTTTAATTCTTATGGCTGTGACCAAAAGCACACTCTACAGATCTCATATATTAAGTTTTCCTTCCACAGAGTTTCATTGGCAGAGATAGGAGATCTGTAGTTATTCACAGGAAATGCCATGGCACTTCACAGCACAATTCAAAGATGCATTCGAGTAATAATGGATTACAGGGTAGTATTCAGATCCACTATCAAACTCTAAGTAGTTTGAAGTGGTACCTGCCATCCAGATATAAAATACATTCCTGGATTCAGAAGTGATTGAACTGGGAGATTTGCATGGGCAAGGAAACAAAACCTAAGATCTTTTTCTCCGTTATTGTACTCACTCTTTGGGTCATTTACCTTCCCTTCTGGTTTTGTGTTTGCATATCATTAGGATAAACACTTCATGCCAGGTTTCATCTCCAAAGTGTGAAGATTGTGTTACACATTTGTTCAGCTTCTCTTAGACTTGACTGGATCAATTCACCTTTTGTATTCAGATCCAGTAATATAAGTGGAAGACCAGATGGATTTTAGTACAAATCAACAAATTCTTGGTAACTGGAAGCTAAAATTATTAGGTGGGCTAAACGCGGAACATCTGTTGATGTGAATAACAGGTCCTTGTTCAATGTTTCTGACGTTTTGTTCACATACAAAACGGTGATAAAATTACAGATTGTGAAATAAACACATTTTTAAACCATGAAAGGCTTTTAAAAAAACCCCAACAAAATTATTCTTCAGAACCAAAACTAAGTGAAATAATGTCATCCTTTAGCAGATAATTAGATAACAGATGACTTTGTTTACACAGCATATTTGCAGTAAAGAGAAGATTAAAAGTCCCAAAGGTTTTTGATGTGATTCCTGATGCATATTCTACACGAGTGGTTTTTGTATTTGCCTTAAGTAAAATGGAGATGTTACATTAATCACATTTATTCCTCGAGAGTGTAGATTTTTTCTCTGTGGGTAGCCAAAAAGTCTTAAACATAAATCTTTCATTTAAAACTTGAAATACGAAGCCTGATGTGAAAATCTGCGGTCAGTACTGCCATGATCAGACATAAGATTATTATCAATAGGTAATCATAGAATCACAAGGAGAGCTGGGAGAAAATTCCATATGGAAGGTAGTCACTAATGCAGTAAAAGATGAAAATTACTTCCTGTTTCTTTTGGATGCCAATGCAAATATGCAACTGTCAGTTAATATGAAACTACTGGCATAAATCTGCTTTAATTCAGTAGGCTTGGGACTATGCGGTTCGTCCGTGTACTGGATCCAAGTTCCAGTGCAACTCTAATCAGCATGGAGCACCCAGACAACTCTGCCTGATCATTCCTACTTTATCAGTATTCAGAGCTCTGCTCTCTCCCTTTGAACATCTTGTAGCAAAGAGCTACTACTCTCATTTCTCCTTGACTTCACTGGGAATTTTGTGCATTTTTCTATTTACAGACAAGCTCAGCATCTTGCAGAATCAGCACCTTGATTTGGGGGGCTTACAGACAGAGCAAGACCTAGCAAGGCGTTTTCTTTATCTTCTTTCCAAATAAGAATTTAGAGGTGTACAAGTGTTGGGTAACTATTTTAGAAATGTTAATGGCATCAAAGAATGTTGTATTCTGGGGGGAGTTGTATATCGAAAGTTCATGCCAAGAATTTTATTTCAGGGTGTTTTGTGGATTGCCTACATATAAACGTCATTATATGTCACTGGCTTTTTATTCTACATAAATATATTCTTTGTCTTTTCCCACCCCTAAGATGATGTTGGAGCAATTCCAATAAAGCATTTTCCAAAACATGTTGCAGATTTACATGCAAGTAATGGTTTTTCTGAAGAATTTGAGGTATGGCTCTATGATGTCATCTTTTTCTTAGCATGTACAAATAATGTTAAGTTTAAATGCCTGGAAACAAAAATGGGGGCATTACATTCTGACTTGGGCACCAGTTTCATGAATGCATGTAAATGTGAGTGCTTTGAGCCCAGTATGGACTTTATGCATAAAGCCTAGGGAGATTCCTGAAAGCTAACAGGACTAGAATACAAATGGGAATGTTCATTATTGTGATAAAATACTGAGTAACTGTGTGAATAAACTATGCAAAGATAGTGCAATGTATATGGTTTATCAGATACAGTGATAGTTCTGAAGCTTTTCCAATACTAATGAAAATTGAATTTTGCAGAAGCTACCCACATTTGCTTGTTCCATTTACAGAGAATATAAAATGGAAGTAATAATGAGTACACGTGGCAAGACTTCTGATTAACAGGGGAGCTAATATAGTCTTCATATGTGGTAGTGAAAGTTTTACAGTTCCTTTCCTAAAGTATATGGTTCATAAGAGGTATTTCAAAATGTTGAAACATATGCTCTAATCATATAATGTTACTATTACCATGTGTAACTAATGATCTTCATTGTTTTCCACACTCGTGTATTGCAATCAATTTAAAGACGGATATATTCTAACTTAATTTACGTAAACGTTGAAACCTCAAATACCGTATGTAAAGCTGTGCCATTAGCCATTTTTACAAGAGATTTCTGACAAAATCAGTCAGTTGAGATGGAAGCAAGTTTTTTTAACAAATCTATATTAATTTAAAATATGATTGTAATATTCCTGTTGCAAAAACAAGAATGAAAGTAAAAATTTAGAGTTTTGCATATTTAGGTTTTGCCTTTGTTTCCCCACCAATGTATTGTGATCTAGTGGACCAAAAATTCCATGTCCTTCACATAACCTTCTTCATCAGCATTTCTTCTTCAACTCATTTAACATTCAGAATATCTATTTGATTGTGGGACCAAATTTGTGAATACTTGTGAATGTCCAGTACATAGTCATATACTACATATGTGCATATGCACTGATGGGACTGGACTCCAGCTCAAGTAGCTATTAATAAGAGCAGATGTTGAAGGACTGCATGTAAATACAATGGATACAAAGTTCTTTCACCATTAGTGAATACAGCAATACAGAAATCAGATTGTTCATTCTAAATTGATCTTTTCCTACAATTTTACTCTTCCTAAACTACAGCAGTGATCTAAAGAGCAAATATAGTGCATGTCACTGAACTACTGCTGCACCATCTGAAATATTTCATGCTTGTTTTAACTATTACCAAAAAAAATCAGTGTCCTCATAATTTCTTGGAGATCCTTTTTGGCTCTATGGACTACCCCAGAATTAATGTTCTGTTCTTTTCTCTACTGATAGAGAACTTAGAAGATTAGCAAAAGCTGAAATATAGTAATTGTCTTTGCAGAGCTAGCATACATTTGAAGAGTACAAGGGTGGTTCAGATTTTTTTGGGGGGGATGTAGTAAGGTTTTTTAATATTACTAAATAAATAAATAAATAATATTACTAAATAAAATAGTTAATTAAAAATCTTATTTTTAGACTGGCAACCACTTTTCATATATATATATTTAAGCAGATTAAAGTGATTTACATTAAAATGAATTATAAAAAGTGTTGGGAAACATCATTTGTACTTTTAGTGATGGAATGTATTTGCTGTTTAACAGTGTGGACCTTATAAATGCTTGAGTTTCCTGTCAGCTAAAGTAATCAATAAAATTAATTAATTTTGTGAGTCTTCTTGCGGACTTTGTGCCTGACTTGTCAAGCCTGTCTCTCTCTTTATAAAATTGTTGGCTTCGTTGTGAAACCTCTGTCAGCCTGAGTGAGGGCTGTACCTCTGTCTTTCCCCAGAGTGCTGTGAGGCTGGCCGAGCAGCACACAGTCCTGCCTCAGTGGAGGTTTTGCAGCTGAATGCAAAGAGAGCTAAAGCATTCCCCAGAGAAACTAATGCATTTATAAGGACAAATAAAAATTCCAATGAACAGTTAAATTATATAGATAATCTGGCTAAAGTCTGTGATGTTGCTCATATGTACAAGCTTTCGCTGGCCTAAGGTCTAACATTAAAGATAAAGATAGGAAAAGAGATGCCAGCATTTTAACTGGGAGAATTACCTCTTGTTTCCTTTATGAGTTTTGTCAAAATATTCAGTTTTGTTGTTATTATGGATATATTGCATGACCATAACTGTTTTCCATATAGTAATTGTAATTTATATAAACACTTATCCATTTGTTCTGTGCTGTGGAATTTGATTTTTTTTACTTTTTTTGCATTCATTCCCTCATTAGACACTGAAAGAGTTTTATCAGGTAAGGAATTATTTCACTGCATTTTTTTTAGCTATGAAGTAGTTGTAAAATATCATAGATAATTGGGTATAAGGTTGTGGTTCTATTCATGCTTGCTTACTGTATTAAAAGACACTTTATGTAGCTCAATAGTTACTAAAGTGTGACATACTTTTTTTTCAGGAAATCCAGAGCTGTACTGTAGATCTAGGTATTACATCAGACAGCTCTAATCACCCTGACAACAAGAATAAGAATCGATACATAAACATTGTTGCTTGTAAGTAAAGGCATCACTTGTTGTTTTGTGTAAGAAATAATTATAAACAAGTATAGATTTATATGTTATTAGCGGGAGCAAAAATACTTCTACACTGAAACCTCCAGCTGCTGTTCAGCAAAGTGCTCCTTGGAGAGGAGTTAGCATCAGATTTCACATTTCTTCAAGTTAGTCCTCTGACATTCTGCTGCTTTGGTGAGCATGTGTTAGCAAGATATATTTGTGTCTTCTGCGATGACCCAAAGGGAGTTGGGAGATTTCATTATAATCCCATTAGAAAGCCAAAGAAGCTTTGATTGTCAAAATTAATCCATCTTTGATTTAGAATAACGGTGATTTATTGTCTCTATGAGCTTCAAAATCCCTAGATATGTTTACTGTCACATATAAACACAAATATTCTGGTTTTATGTTGTATTGTGCCTGGCAACAACGTAATACAACAGTTTCATTAGCCAGTACACTTGTTTTCCCATTGCATCACTCTCCCAGATTTTTCTTCCCTGAAACACATCTATTCAGTTTTGTTATCTCTCTTTCAAGCTATTGCCTCTGGGGATTTGATCATTTGGTGGCTCATTACTTTTTTTTAACTCTCTGTAGCGTCTCAACTTTGTTCTGATTACAAGAAAGCTCTAAATTAAATGCATCTTCAGCATTCAGTGTCTCTAAAGCTTAATAAAAAAAGTGATGGAGTCAGCTGTCTGGCAGAAGACAATGTAAACCAGCAACAAGAAATGCCAATCCCCCTGGCTAAAGATGTCTGTAAAGGGACAAAAACTTGGGGGTTTTCCTCTGCCACTGTGTTTGTACCTGATCATACAAAAGGTGCTAGCTCAGGGGCTGTTTTATTAAAGAGCAGTGCAGAGGCAGCTTAGGACAGCTGAAGTGGCAAGAATTGTCCTCTGTGAGTGACTCAAGTGTAGTTCTACAATCAGTGCTACAGAACACTTCAGCTCACCCTGATGTAGCCACTGCTGACTCTTCAGATGACCAGGGTTTTCTAAGTCCACTCTTTTAACTTGGAATCCAAGTTCCTCAGCACTGATGCCTGCTGTCATTTTGAGACATCCCAATGTGCAGAATTGGCAGTCATGACACAGGACTTATGGAAGACCTATACACCTTTACAAGCAGCAGCTAGAGGCTATAAGGGAAATATGTCATAGTGGCTAAAATGACCTCAGGTGCTTCTGTTTAGGCCACTAGATTCTGAATCCCTCCAAACTTTGGATTCATTTCTTTATTTTCTGCAAATTAGAATTTTGAATCTGATTAATACCTAAGGAGAGGATGTTTGCATATGTGATTGTTACTGTATTGGCCTTACATATTGTAAAAATACATTTCATTATTTTTACAAGAAAGAATATTGTTCTTACCAAAAATTGCTTATTTTCTCCCTTGTTTTACTGCAGATGATCATACTAGGGTTAAATTAGCACAGCTTGCTGAAAAGGATGGAAAACTGACTGATTACATTAATGCCAACTACGTTGATGTAAGTGCCTTTTTCTATCCATTGGCCTATTGATCTGTCAGCCTTTTCTGTAAAACATTATGTAAGGAGATGAATAGATTTAATTCAAAAAACTATCACAATATTACAGATTCTGTTAAAAAATCTTTTGTGGTCTAAGTTAAGCCTACAAAGTTAAAGCAAAGGTAAAATGCCAATTCTTTCTTGAATCCATCTTGATATTGTAGCAGCTGCAGCTTAATGAGGGGCATTTTTAAAGAAAAAATGTCCTGTCACATCTGAGTTGTTTTAGAAGTATATCTCATATGAGTGGTTAATTCTCCTGTCTGAGGTAATCTCATGAGGGGAAGATGCCATTTGGCTCAGAGCCTCACCAAGGTACCATTACCAGTTTTCATTACATACTTACTTACACATGAATAAGTGTAATGATTCATTTTTTAAACCACTTCTATAACACATGTCTATGTGTCTCATAATCACAATGATGTCAATATTCTGCCTGAACACAGGCATTTGAACCTATATATCCTGTTTGTTGGAATGATAAACATTGACATAACAGTTGTATTCATATGTCATCTGATACCACAGGGTTTCTGAAATTTCAATAGTTAAAATTCTAAAAGCGCTTAAAAGCTTTTCAGAGTCTTTAAAAATAAATACATAAAATGTCATGTACACCTCCCAAACTCCTTCTGCTCATGGACAGTGATTTGACAAGTGTCATTTCTTATATTTCAATTTAGGGCTACAACAAGCCAAAAGCCTACATTGCAGCTCAAGGGCCACTAAAATCAACAGCAGAAGATTTCTGGAGAATGATATGGGAACATAATGTGGAAGTTATTGTGATGATAACTAATCTCATTGAGAAAGGAAGGGTATGAGTACCGTTGTCTGCTTTTTATTTCTCTGATGTTGGTAGATCTACCTGTAGCAAACTCCTGTCTTTCTTGTAAAAATCTAGTTTAGTCATTTATTGAGCAAAAAGCAATAGTTTGCAGTAGTTGCTTGTACCAGGATTGGCTACAGAAGTATACAGCTGAGGATTTGTAGTATGAAACTGAAGAAAATATTCAATAAATCTTGAAAATACCATGTTCTAACCACAAAAAAACCACTTATACTAAAAAAAGACTTCTTGTATATCATATGAGTGGACAGACTGTGGACCTTGTGCCACGTTCTGCTACCAATCTGCTTATCTGCTTGCCGTCATGCACTTTGTCAGGGTTGCCTTGGACCCTGGAAAGGAGAAGAACATAGCTCAGGTGAACTTTTCGGGATATTCACTGTCTGCTCCCTGTTAACATCCCGTGGTACTCACAGTTCCTTTCCTACTACATGACTAGACACGTATTTGTCCATTGCAACAAAACGAGGTCAAACCTTATCACAGGGTGTGTGTTTCTCTGATTAAGTGATGGGAGTATACCTGTACCCTGGGGCCACATGAGGAGACATTGCATCACACTTGCCACACACTGGCAGCAATGCCTACAATGAAGTAGATCTTATCATACAACCTGTAAAGTATCTCTCAGGTGATACAGACACAGTGATTGCAGAGGGCTGCACTGGGAGTACCACTTCATTTGTAACACCATGCTATAAACAATCGCTCCTCTAATACTCTTAGAGAAGGCTATATGGTACCCATCCAAAAGGCTGGACATATCACAGCTCTCTACTGTGTATTCTAGGCATACATAGGCTCACTCTTACCCTCACTACCAGACATAAATATACTCTGCCCGTATTATAAACTAATCAGAAGCCACATACAACTCTACTGACTTGGATGTATTCCTATTCTTCCTATAGATCATGTTATTTTCTTTAATTTTTAGAGTATCTATAGAATGGAAAGTTCCACAATATTAGATCCTTTTAACGCTGATAGTATGATTTAAACCTCTTTTTTTGAGTATTCCAAATAAAGAGCATCTTTGCACAGCCATCTCTCTCTACAGCACAAAATAATTGTTATTTGTTGTCCTGGACAGATCATGTCTATTATAAACTGGGTATATTGACAGCCCCTGAACAGTTTTGTGCTTTACTCTGCTCTTAAATTTGAACATTTCAGCTTACTTGTTTGACATTTTAAGCGTTTTTTTTCTCTCTTATTTATCGAGAAATTTTCTAACAGAGAAAATTTCTTTCTGACAGAGAAAATGTGACCAGTACTGGCCTGCCGAAGGTAGTGAAGAATATGGGAACTTCTTGGTTACTCAGAAGAGTGTTCATGTACTTGCCTATTACACTGTGAGGAATTTTACTCTTAGAAATACCAAGATCAAAAAGGTTTGTGGCATCCTGAAAACACAGGTGGGCAAAAGGAAGTGTTAAAAGATGCTCAGAATATTTTTAAGTTGACAACTCTTTTCTGCTGTATATGTAAAGCCAAATCCTATAGGTCTCAGCCAGCCAAGATGCTTGTCAACTTCAGTTAATTTGACCAGTTGAACAAACTCAGAAAACTGTAGGAATATCAGGGAAAAAGCAGTGTTCACATTGGAGAGCTGATGTGGACTTCGCCTGCCTGGGTAGCAGGACAATACATTTTCAGAAAGAGAGCAACATGACGAAAATGTGGTATGCATTAAATTATCCACCTCAGCTCTCCATTTTCCTTTTTAAGGACAGGTGTATACACACTTTGTTTTATTGTAACCAGAACCAGCACGCTCTCAGCTCAGCAGGGTGATGTTAGTTACTTTGAGGAGAATTCTGAAAACTTAATTTATTCCAGCCACATAATAGTCTGAGACATCTAGTCTCTCACCCTCCCTTTATAATTAATACATAACGTTCAGCTTTTACTATCAATTTATTCTGCCTATTTTCGGAACCAATCTTTGAATGAGATGACCTGCTTTCTGAAGGCATCCCTGCCTCTGCTGAGTTGCCATGGAGGAAAGGAGCTTAGAAAAGCAGCCTACACAAGGCTGCTTACCTTGTAGATCACTAAAGCTGGGTGAGATGAATCCTACTCTTTCTGTTCACTCAACAGAGGAGCAGAGTGGCAGAAAGAGCTGGTGACTCTTGAGAGCAGCTGTAAGTTGTTACCCTCCAGTGCTCTTAATCGTTCTCTATGGCTTTCTAAGAGACAGTGTCAGGTCATTTTTCCACTCACTGGGCAAGCTGGTGAGACAGAAGCACTGGCCCTTCCCCTTCTCTTTGAAGGCTGGAATATTCAGAGCCAGATGGCATGCTTTGAACTACATAGGGATAGTACTAGTTCAACAACTGTCAGGTATGGAAATAAAATAAAGGAAGGTGTGGGCTGCTTACATGTGAAGTTATTTTTTTGTTGCAGGGTTCCCAGAAAGGGAGGTCTAGCGGGCGCATAGTGACTCAGTACCATTATACCCAGTGGCCTGACATGGGTGTTCCAGAATATACACTGCCCGTTCTCACCTTCGTGCGGAAGGCATCGCATGCGAAGCGCCACGCTGTCGGGCCTGTTGTGGTTCATTGCAGGTGTGGTTTTTAGTGCTGTAAGGTTCACTCCACTTTTGTTTTGCAGAAAAAAAGATTTTTTCAGTGGTGGGTTGAGCAAAACTTCCCTCTTGCATTTAACGATTCCTGATGGAGTAAGATTAACTTCTTAGCTGATATTCTTGTCTGATATTTCTCTCCTTCATAAGGCCAACTAATCAACTGTCTGTGCCACTTCTGTAAATCTGTAAATCTCCATAAACAAGATGATGCTTCTCTGCACTATGGTTTTTGTTTTGGTTTTTTATGCAGAACTGCTTTTACTTCTATTTTTTTTTCACATTGCTGTACTGCTGTCTTGAATGCTATGAGCTTACCAGATACATGTGTGGGGATAATTGTTCCATTTCTGCAAATATATCGTTAGGATGCTTTTGGCTAATGCTTTCTTTGGTGTAGGGATACTCTGTAATCCTAAGAGGAGCTCTGTGCACAAGAGAAGACTCACTCTATTCCTGGCTGAACTACAACTCTGCTGTTTTTAACATTCTCTGGGCTCTAGCAGTCATTTGCAATGGAGGAGCGTTCTGGGGAACGTTTGAGGTCTGCATGTGCCGCAGTGTGCAGGCAGGTGTTCTGTCAGTGCTCACTAAAACTGGCAGCTCAGGGAAGATCAGTTGAAAAGGGCTTGTAGGGCCTGGAATGACTTCACAATGCCCATGAAGGACCAGGTTATTGTGAAATATATAAGCAGGTTCTGGTTTTCCACTGTAGTACCTCACCTTTGATGGAACATTTGGAAAGAGAACCTCCTCATGAATTCTGTCCTTCTGGAGCTGACTCTGAGAAAGCCAACAGGTAAAGTCACCTCACAAATGCTGCAAATGAAGATATTTTATTTGTGGGATGATCTAATCTGACTGACATCTGTTTTTAGTTTGGAAAATGAAAATTCCATATCTTGCTGTTCTGCTGCTATTTACATCCTGCCTGTTCTTGGGAAATTCAAAATGTCAAGTCTGAGATTGCTGAGATATCGGCAATACATTAGGAGTCAATTAAATTCAGTTTTTAAAAAGTGAACAGTGGCAAGTTGTGTGGCTTCAGTCAGACCTCTCCCTTGGGTCATAGGTATGACTCACCTCTGTCTGTAGGCAGTTTTGTATCGTTTTTAGCTAACCTGACAACACGCACTATGGAATTTCAAAGGAATCATCTCATGTTTGAAATACAACTTCTATTTATATTTACAGGCTATATGGAAGACACAAATGATGAGATTCATGAAACTTACTTTAGCTATTTTTATTTGGTACTTTTCATGTTTTGTCTTTCATGACAAGTACAGATGGTGTCTGGTAATCTTTGTACTTCTTTGTGTCTAACAGGGTATTAACAACCTGTGCCTTTGAGTTTCATATCATACTTATTTAGACAGTTTGTTACAGCAATCTGGGCTCACACTACCTATGCTCTGTGCCCCCTCTGTGTCAGAAATGAGATGACTGAATTAACATGTATGGAGTGAGCTGGATCTGCCCATAGGGGACCATGCAGACCCAGCATGGTGCTGCTCTCAAGTTACATGTACAGTACACATAATGTTCCTTCATATCTTAGAGGGGAATTACACTGACTATTTCCCATATATGACTAGGTAACAAAAACTGACCTCTTGACCTTGTACTTCCTACCCAGCTATTTTATGAAAGAAAAAGTTTTTCTTTAATATTATGATACGGCTGGTTTTATACTACATTAATAAGAGTTCGTAACAGGAATGAGTTGGTTAACCCTTTCTTGCCCGTTTTCTATTTTTAAAAAGGTTTTCAACAATTGCTTGCCATTTTAGCTTTGTCTAAAGAGCACTAAGCTTTTTTCTTTTACAGATATACTCTCAACAGTTCTGCCATTTCCTGGGATTTATCTTTGAAATCTCCTATACTATAGTGGGTGGCATAATGCAACTTGTGCTTTAAAGTGGGGTTTCAACACAGAAGAACTTGAACACATTAGCTATGCCCAAATATACCACCTTTTCTAGATATACTTGGCAGAGTATCCTAAGGAATATCAGAGGCCTGGAAATTGCAGACCTGCAGTAAACCCCTTAGTTCTATTTCAGCCAATAGTTTAAAAATCATTTGACAAAATGATCCTTAGGTCTATTCTTGCACAAAGAAAAAGACTGCTTAATCAGCCTTGAACCTTTAGCAAAGTATATCATATAATAAATTCATTTGTAGAGGGAAATCTTCCTTGTGCGGAAGTTTGTTGAAAAAACTATGTGTATGGAACAGTTCTTTCCATTAGTGTTTTACTTCAGGCTCAAGACTATTTTTTTGTTTTGTAGTGCTGGTGTTGGAAGGACAGGCACATACATAGTGTTGGACAGCATGCTGCAGCAAATTCAGCATGAAGGGACAGTCAACATATTTGGATTCTTAAAACACATACGCACCCAAAGGAACTACTTGGTGCAGACTGAGGTAAGAATAAAATACAAATAGGATGAGACTATTACAAACTATTTCTGTTTGCAGCAGTAGAGATGATGCAGTCCTCTTTTTGGCACCACCAGACAGACAGAAACCAGTCACCAGACTGGATTTTCCCTTCTGCTTCCCTTGGTTTTATAGAGACATCCTTCTAGGCACGCTTAGAGCAGTGCACTAGAAATTACCTTTCCGTGGGCTCTTGTCTGTTTATTAAGGAGGACTCAGAAGGAAGCCTGTACAAATCATGCTTCTCACAACAGTGCTTTCTTGGCAGGACTTGTATTTTTGTCACAGAGCTTTTTGAGGAAGCACCATTGTCAGGCATTCAGATCTTCACTGAACCTCATGAAACAGTTTATATTAGGCAATAAAATATGTGAAAAAACCTGTTTCAGATGGAAAATTATATATAGATGCTTTAAACTGAAGATTATATATAGAATATTGAAAGACCAAGAGAAAACAATAAGGGCATCAGCAGGGCATTTGAAAGACTATTTCAGGTTTCAAGAACAGGTGGTTAGATTCCCCAGTGCCTTTCAATAGAAAAAAGTTAATCAACAGCTAGGGCACTTGTTCCAAAGGATGTGAGAGAGAAAACAGAGGATAGCAGTAGCAGCTAAGGGTAGGACTGGCTTGAAAATTTTACTCAGGGCTGTGCTTGCATTTTTAACTCAATTCTGTTAATGTGAGATAACCCAGGTAGTAAGGATTTGGCATTATATCATACATACATATGTGTATGTATTGCAAGTGTAATTGTCAGTTGTGCTTGTAAGTGAGTTCTGTCACTGCAGAGGGACAGTCTTCACTGTAGGGGATCACATTCGAGAAAACCCCCTGTGAAAAAATACCGACCACATCAGAAGTGGCAGCTTAACCAAAGGTATCCAGGGGAATCTGAAAATCATGAGACTCAGATGTTTGGTTTTGTTTTCCTAGGAGCAGTACATCTTCATTCATGATGCACTGGTCGAAGCGATACTCAGTAAAGAAACAGAAGTCCTTGAGACGCACATTCATGCCTACGTTAATGCTCTCTTGATACCTGGGCCAACAGGAAAGACCAGACTGGAGAAACAATTCAAGGTGAGCTCTCTGAGATAGTAGTGTGAAAGTCTTAAGGTTTGTAAACCCGAATGACTTAAAAGTAGGTATCTCAACACAACTTTCGTCAGCTTTCTCTACCTAAAATTTAACTGCTGAGTCTAAATTAAGATTAAATTTACCAAATGAATGCAGTCAGTTGGGACAGAATTATTTGCGTACTCTTAAACAAGGAATCCGCAAAAAAAATCCACAAAAAAGAGATCATGAGAAATAGGACCATAAGTAGATTTTGGAAAATCTAATTTGTAGTTACATGCCTTTGCAGTGAGATCTTAAAGGTAAAACAGCAGTCTGGAAAGATACCTTTCTGGCAAATATGTCATGAGCTATACTGGTCAGTGTACTCCCCTCAGTGTACAGCACTGGCTAGGTGACAGACTTCACCTTCAAAGATAAGCTTATTGATCTAGGGTTCAAGAATGATTTGAACTGCCAAGAACAGTGAAGAAGAAATATTCTGGTGACTTGCTAAGTAGTTTAGACAGATAACTAGATAACTAAAGTTAAGAGAGACAGCAAACCTGCACCCTTCTGTTTAATGCAGCTTATGAAGGAATGGCTTTTCTACAGTTACCTGACTTTTTTTTAACTTCATCATTTCAGTTACTGAGCCAGTCTAACACACAGCAGTGTGATTATTCAACTGCACTCAAACAGTGTAACAGAGAAAAGAACCGAACCTCATCTATCATTCCTGGTAAGCTTGTTTAAATCCTCAACAAGAACTGAAGACATCCGCATTGGTTTGGAGCAATATTCTGTAAAGCATTTATAGTGAAGAAGTGATTTAAGAATTACTCATAGAAAAACAAAATAGATGGCTGGATAGCACTTAATCCCGATTGATTGAGCTCAGGGTTATCATTACTGTGCGATGTGAGATAATTGCTGTAATATTATAAGAGTCATTGCAACATACTTATGAATTCGTAACTGTTTTTACAGTGGAAAGATCCAGAGTGGGTATCTCATCACTATCTGGTGAAGGCACAGACTACATCAATGCTTCCTATATAATGGTAAGTCAGTTAATATATTGGTGAAAAACAATGAACAGCTGTTCCCAGAGCTGCCATTTGGCTGAGTTAGGGTGGCACAATCCTGATTTTGAAAGCTCCTTTCTCCCGTTATTCACTCTGCCTGAAAGAGTTAGTTCCCCCAGAAGTACTTATTACCATTATTACTGGTTTTAAGTTTGGTTAAGTGCACTGCATTTTAACAATCTGTAGAAAGAGAAATCACATCATAGTTTTAAAAACTGGTAAAGCTAAATGCATTATGGAAAGATCTTTTGAGATGAACTAAATGTGCTAACAAGTTAGTTTTTAATGGCTGTACTGTGGTTTGCCTTCCTACCTGCTCATCTTACAGAACTTTAGCAACTGGCACAGCCTAAGATACCACAGTTCATCCATGATTTCCATTATCTTTTTGTTCTCTGGATTTTCTTCAACTCTTTCCCCCTTCAGTAGCTGAGAGGGAGGAGTAAATGCCTCCTGGACATTCAGGAAAGAGATGGGAAAGCTCTCTGCAGTGGTATGTGTACATGATCTTTCAGGTGCATTACTGCATGATTTCATGGTAAGAGATTGATCTGAGATATCTGTACAAATTAAGAAACTGCTTGGGATTTTTGCAGCTCTTTCAAGTATTCTTTTATTTGGTTCAGGTAGTCAGCTCCTCTGGAATTGTGGATAATATATTTTTATTCTGAGTTGGCTGTTTGAGTCTCCTCTGATCTCTTTTGTCCTTTTTTTATCAATTTTTTGTAAGTTTCAAAAATTGTTTCAATATAATTGAATCTATTCTTTTCACATGGAAAATATTTCAGTGGAAGTTTTCTATTTTTCTAATATTTGCAGAAAGCCAAAGAAAGAACAAGTGTGCAATGTATTTTCTAGGTTCTTGCTCTGTCCGCTAGAAGCTTCCATTAAGCATTAGTACTTGGGCAACAATTCTGAGTCTGTCAATTTTTTTTTTTTTGCAGGGTTATTATCAAAGTAATGAATTCATTATTACTCAGCATCCCTTACTACACACTATCAAGGATTTCTGGAGAATGATATGGGACCATAATGCCCAGTTAATAGTCATGCTTCCTGATAGCCAGAATATGGTGAGTTCTGTGGCTGATTGCATGGGTTTACATATGAATTTTTTTTAATATTACCATTTTGAAATATGCAGGATATGAGAAAATATCTTGGATTCTGCAAAAAACAGTTAAAAATTAGTAATACCAAGCTGAGTGTAAAATCCTCAAGTCACCTAGCAGAAATCTAGAAATCTTTGTCTAGGCAGATTGTGATTGAAATGAAAAAATACTGAATCAGTCCTGTACAATTTATAAAAGGAAGCAAACAGCAGAAGTAACCATTATGCAAGGTTAGTTTTCTCTCCATGACTTCTTAGTTGTATATGGCTTCTTAGCCATTATTAGGTAAGGGCAGAAGTGCGAAGTTGTGTCTCTCACGACAGCAGTGGTGGGACCTGGGCAGGGCCAGGAGCACCAATGGCCAAGCATTCCTCACATATAAAAGAAGCCCCTGGGGAGCACGAGTGGCCAGGAGCACTGCCAGCAGGGTGGGCACACAGGGCATGGGCAGCAGTTCCTGCAGGAGGCTGTGCAGGAAGGGCACTGAAGCGCTGCCAGCTTGACCAGGCAGCGGTGGCACCCACCCAGCAGACAGCCATGGCCTCTCTGAGCTCTGCATCCACCACAACTGCAATCCACCCCACCTTCCCTGAAACACACACAACAGGCAGACAGGACATATGACAAGGAGGATTCCCTAACCATCTGGCCATTTTGGTTATTCAAACTATTATAGGATTTTCTTAAAAAAACCCATCTCTCTTCATTTCTGCTGTCAGGCAGAAAGGATGCTCCCATGAGAACTTTTTTCTGCACTTTCAGATAATCCCAAGACCACACATACATTACATTTTTACACACCAGCTAAGGTAATCCTATTGAAAACCCTCTCTTTGCCATTGTTATCCCACTCAAAATTTGATTTGTCAATTTAAATCTAGATGGCTGGATTGATTATGATTGATATGTGACACATTATTTATTATGTTGGATTTTGTATTTTAAGAGCTCAGCATTACTTACTTTTATGACTCCGTTCTTTTTTTCATGGAGGCTGAAGATGAATTTGTGTACTGGCCAAACAAAGATGAGCCTATAAACTGTGAGAGTTTCAAAGTCACTATGATTGCTGAAGAACACAAGTGTCTGTCTAACGAGGAGAAGCTCATAATCCAAGACTTCATTTTAGAAGCTACACAGGTAGTACTGTCATAAACATGTAACTCTGGCCTTGATTTGTTAAAGGTAATGCCCACATTTTGTTACATTTTCAGTGGTAAATGGCTGATAAAAAATTCCATGCCCTAGAAACATGGGGGGAGTAATGTCTATAAGGTGATATGATGACATGGGGAATAGGGTAGTCCAACCTCCACAATAGTGGTGTTCTGCATCTGGAGGCTGGGGCTGGAACGAGGTGAAGGAAAAGAATAAAGAAAGTCAATCTTTTACAAAATTGATTTATGGGGTTTTTTTGTTTGTTTTTTTAAATCATTTAGGATGACTATGTACTTGAAGTGAGGCATTTTCAGTGTCCAAAATGGCCAAATCCTGATAGTCCCATTAGTAAAACTTTTGAACTGATCAGCATCATCAAAGAGGAAGCTTCCAACCGTGATGGGCCCATGATTGTACATGATGAGTAAGAACTGCACTTTTCTGTTTGATGTGATGTTTTCCTGTAGAACCATCCTTTCACTGAGTGAAAGCTGCTGAAACAAGGCACAAAGTCTGCACTTAACAGTAGTGTTGATGCTTCTGTTCCAGCTGCATCAACAAGAGAAACATTTTTATTTTATCATACTTCATTTCAGTTTTATCATTTTGATACTCTATATGGTTATCAGGTCACTGGAGAGGAAGTCAGTTAAAACTTCCTTGCCTTTTACTGAAAGAATTAACTGTTTAGATGAGGCACCTTACCCTTCTCCAGCTGTTCAATAATGACAAAAAAATAACAAAATGTTGAAACACTGAAGGACCCAAGGCCTTCAGGATTTGGTTAGTAGTGGGTTGTAAAGAAATAACTCTAAGAAGTTGTAGCCAGGTGCCATGAAAGGTTTTTTAAGCCAGTGCTAGGCAGACCTGTTTCAGATATTGTAAGTATCACATGGCAGAAATTCATCTTACGACTTTGCCCCAGAATTTGTATTTTCTCCAGCTGTAAAACCTGATCCAGTTTCTACAGTTATGTTTTGTTTTACTTTACAAAGGCATGGAGGGGTGACAGCAGGCACTTTCTGTGCATTAACAACTCTGATGCATCAACTGGAAAATGAGAATTCAGTGGATGTTTACCACGTAGCAAAGATGATAAATCTGATGAGGCCTGGAATCTTTACAGACATTGTAAGTAATAAGAAAAATGTGCACTTTTTTTTTGGTATGAGTGACATTATTAGCATGCTTAGATTGTAGGGCAGCATTACTGAATTATTCGCATCTTAGTTTCTGCATGAATTAATTAAAACTGTCTTCCAGAGGTGCTGTAGAAAAGGAAGTCTTCCTGGAAAGAATTCAGATGACAAAAAACGAGAAAAAAGCCAACAGACAAACAGTAACTCTAATCCTGTCCCCAAATTTGCAATTGACTTTAACAAGGATCAGATTCAGCATATAATACTTCTTTTAAAATACAGCTTTCTCCCTTGCCTGTACTGTGTTCCCTAATGTCGTGCTTTACATTGTGTACAGAGGGAGCCATTAGTCAGAAAATAATAAAGCCACTAAGTAACGCAATAAATTCTGGAGCACCGTACATTAACAGACTGACACATCAGCCGTTAATTAATTTTGAGCAACAGTGTCACAAGATAACTATTTCTGCCAACATCCTGAGTGTATCCTCTTTTCTTCTCCAGGACCAGTACCAGTTTCTGTACAAAGCTATTCTCAGCCTTGTCAGCACAAGACAAGAAGAAAACCCTTCAGCATCTATGGACAGTAATGGCTCAGCTTTACCTGATGGAAATGCAGCTGAAAGTTTAGAATCCTTAGTTTAATTAACACATCAAATCAAACATACACATCACTACATCACACCAATCACACCTGGAGTTTACCATTATTATTTTCAGTTTTATACTTTGGGTGGGGAAAATCTGTCCAGTAAGTATATATATAATCAGATCCCAACCATTGCTCAAACCAAGTCATTTCTGTTATATATGACTTTACTGTGGAACTTTTATCATTAACAATGTGTGCCTTTTCTTGAAAGATTTCTTGTAATACATTGTTACATCTGGACTAACTTGATTGACTTTTACAGTGTTTCTAATAATTGAATTGTGGTATGTTTTTTCAGTATTAGTTTTTTTGATTTATCTGGATTTACTTTTAACTTAAAATTACCATATTTATAGATGTTAGGGAATCCTTGATTACAAACATGTCATGGGTTTAGTATTTGGTTCATTTGCTGTATTTATAACAATTTACATTTGCTAGAAATGCAACTTTTAATATAGTAGAATGTAAATAAAATACTGTTCTACATAACATTCAACATTTTAAGATTTCAATTAGACATTTAGAATAGTAATCTGATACTTACTGTAAATACTGCTACTTCTGTAGTGACCCATGGACCAAATTTATATTTATAATTGTAGATTTTTATATTTTACTACAGAGTCAGTTTTCTAGTTCTGTGTAATTGCCTTGTTAAAATGATGTAGTCAGTATGTTTTTATTTTAACAAAGTCTTCTGATACATAATTGTGCATCTTAAGCAATTTACCTTCATATAGCTGCATGTGATTTTAACTTTTTGTGGGAACTAGAAATCATTTGTTTTGAAATGAAAAGTTTTTATGAGAATAACACTGTACTTGGCATTGTTAAATTGTTTTTACCCTGGTATTGCAAAAATAAATATAAATATTCCAGTCTGTGCTTAATAGTCTTCCATGTAGAGTAAACAGGCTTCACTGTCATGCAGGAAAGCTTTTACTTACAAGAACAAGGACTTAAGTCTGATTTGCAGACAGCTGCTCTTCCCATGCAATCTGCGAGTAAAGGAGACAATTATAGAAAACTTCTATGTTTTTTAATCTCTGCTCCACTCCTACCCATACCTATAGTGTCCATATCAGCTCCTTTTTTAGCATCTCCTCCCACATCTCCCGGTCTGGTTGCCCACTGGTTAATGAGCTGTCACAGGTGTCCCAACTTTCTTAGCTGGCCCCCTCCCGAAACACCTCTGTGCTGGCTTGGCTTCAGATCATTCATTCAGCTGCCGAGCTCTTTGCTGCCTCCTTTGGCAAGGCAACAGCCAAATTTTGGGAAGCAATAAAGCAAGCAGTCTCTGCAAGAGCAAAAGCAAAATGTTTCAAGTTGGCCTCAATCATTTTCTGTAACCTTCAGAACTGGCTAGAAAAGATACTGATTGTACTGAAGGTTGCACCAGTGAGGGGCTGGAGGAGCCCGGAGCAGAGTAAGATATTTGTATAAAACTAGCATGGGCAGTGAGACCAACTATTTTCTCACTTTATATAGTATATACAGTTGCTATGTAGAAATGCTGAGAGCAGAAAGACTGCAGAGAATGCACAGAAAATAATGGACCCTATCTGAAATGAAAACTAAGCATGCGAAAAGGCAGCCCTTATGTGGGCTTGGAGATTTTAGTTGACTGATTCCTAGGGTAGGCATGCATAAGGGATCTCATTGTGTCAGCAGATAGATCTAGACCCCCTCAGCAGTGTGGGACTGAGGACAGGTGGAGCTGCAACAAAGCCAAAACAAATTTAGATTTAGAGGAATCTAAACAGTGTAATCTTTAAAGAATCCTCATAACTGTTAATACATTAAATGAGTGTGAAGGTCCTAGAGAAGGAGACAGACTGGCACAGAATGTCAAAATAGCTAGCGGTAAGGCAGACATTTTCATGCTCTTATCCTCTTTTATTACAAGAAAAATAATCATATAGACAAAACAATGTATCACAGAATCGAAGGGATGGTGTAAGGTTGGAAGGGACCGCTTGAGGTCGTCTTGTCCATATAACATAGTGGAGTTTATCAAACTGTGTTAAAGTATTAGTGTGCTTGAATTCTCTTTTACCTTTGACCACTTCTCTTTATAGCCACACAGTTCCAAAGGTTATGGAGAGGTCGAATCCATTGGCCCAGGTTTCCCCTTCTCTGTCCACCAGAGCTGCATGCAGGATGATTCGCCTGTCAGCCCAATGGCCCTGTGCAGGCCCAGCCAGGGAACATGCAGTGTGACAAACAGGGAGACAAACGTGCATACCTGCACACAGGATGGTAGAAATAGGATTCATGACACACAGAATAGAACTAGGATTTAAGAAGGAGGCAGGACAGAGGGCCATGGTCAGACATAGGGCATGAATGGGTAAAGGTACTGGCCAGCAGCCAGCACATACACATGCAAGCACCTTTTACCCCTCTTCTCTCCTTGTTCCCGTGCCTGTTACTGCCTTGTTCTCCTTAGTGCCTCTGTTTCTCCAACCTTTTCTATCTCTTTGCAGATAAAAAAGTTCTTGCCTAATTACTTTCATGGGTCTTAGCTTTGTTACCCCATTCCCAAGTGTAAAACCTCAGATGCTGCCGCTTAGATCATATCAGCCATAATGATGTTATCAAGTTCCCTGGTATTTCTCACCTCACAAGCTTTTCTTTCCAAAAGGTCTCCACCAGAGCTTGGCCTTCCCTCACGTAGATACCCATGAGCTGCCTGTGTAGCACCACCAGACTTTTTGGCACACTTCCTAACTCCTGTCAGCTGCTCACTCCTGCTCTCTCCAGCAAGTTTCTCAGGATCTGTGCAGGAAGCCCAGCCTTGGGCCAGGGGTGCCAGCCACATGCCTGCAGATACAAGTATTCATCTCTTTAGTTCAAAGCCATAATTAGTTCATTAAATAATTCAGAGGGAACCTACTTTCCTGGGCTAAAACATCTTTATTCAGGTTTTACACCTTTTATTTTTTTTTTAATCCTGTGGTGCTTGCCATGGTTGCATATTTGCTAATTCTGAAGTTCAAGAACAGGACTGAGACAGGACTCCTAAGTGCAAGCAAATATGCAATGTAGCCCTAGCAGAGTTAAATGTCTTCAAAGAATAGGATCTGGAACTATTTTCTTATTAAATTTGTGGAGTTGGGGGTTGGCAGGAGTTAAAAATGTACATAATGGGTGTAGTGCCCCAAATGGTGCACATTTTTATAAGAATTACATATACATATGCATGTTTTTCACAGTGTTCAGGCACAAATTTGGTGCATACAAAGGTGCTTTGAGAAAGGGATTATCTTCTTTTTCAGGTGGCCTGAGGGTTCCTTACTACTTCCTCTAAAGCACTCAGATTTGCTGACACACTCCATTTGCACATCTAGGCTAACAAGGACAGCAGTATTATATTCTTCCCCCTTCTCATTCAAAAATTACAGAAACAATTTTTGATATCTTAATCTCTAGGGGTGTACATACCAGAAAGGTTAATTGTGATTTTATGGCCAATTGCAAAACATATTTCATAACCTTATTAGCAGATACTATACTTCTGCACTTCACCACGTTAGCATCTTGTATGCTACTTCTTCAGCCTTTTCTTCTGGAAAACTGGTTTGTTGCCTCACATATCAAATAAAGAGCATGAAGTTATCTTCTGCTAATGTATTTACAGTTTCATACAGTTGTATATACAAAGTAATTTTTAGGCCAAATAATTCTGTTATGTTTTTTCAAGCTTCTATGGACCAAAAGCAAAAAAGGAATCCTCCTTTCTAAAATCCCATCTTGATATAACTGTTTCTTTCAACCAAAATGTTTTGCAGACATTTTAAAATTGTAATCCAAGGAATCAGCTGTCATTCAAGGTTTCTTCCAGAGATGTTTGTAATCACATTCATCATCTTAGCGTGCTGACAAGTTATTTAAAACATAAGTGCTTAAGATAATCTCTTTACTCACACATATTGGTTCTGATCTAGAAAAAAAATAAGAATCATAAAAAAAAATCTTCTATAATCTTCAACTGTGATGGATTACAGATTTTAATAAATGCGTGTCAGTTCCTCTGTCAGACAAAGGCCATATTCTAATTAATTTTTTTCTTATAATCCAAGCTACAGACTCAAAAGACATATAGCCTGCCTTTTCAAACTGGGTCAAGTGTGGAGAAGATGTTATGTATCTCTGGCAAAAAGTAAGATATTAATAAACAACGTCAGGTTAAGCTTTCTCGTTACGAAGCTGTAAGTCATGTGTGACAGGGAAAACTTGATTAGTGATCTTCCTCTGAAGAAATCATAAAAGAGTTGAGAGTTTAAAAAGAAAAAAAGAAGAAAACAAGTAATTTGCTATCACCAACTTTTTTGTGATTGTGATGTGGAGATTTAATACCTATGGAAAAGCTTGACAACAATCAGCAGTAAGTGATGAACAGAAGTCATAAAAACTCATCACTATCAGCACAACAACAAATTAGCTAAAGACCTTAGTATGGACTTCAAAAATCAGTTGACAAAACTTGTTACCAATGTTTCATCACAGTTCTTTACCTGGCTTTACAGTTCTTTGCTATGTCTTAGGATAAATGTGTATAATTTCAGATAGGTTGAAATTCTCCATGGTAAATGCTTGCTTCAAGATGAGTTTAGAAAAGTTAAACTCATTTCTCTCTCATTCTGAAGCATAAACAAAGCAGAGCTGGGGAGGAGAGGAGTAATATTGTCTCGTTGGGGTTAAAAACAGAAAAAAAGGCCCCACTGCTACCCTAGGTTTGAGGTACCATAGGTTACAGTCTTAGTTTTCACTGCTTTCCTGCAGCAAGGCCTATGTCTGACCATCCACCTCTCACAGGTTTGTGCTTTGGTGGCTTAGGGCTTCAAAGAGACAAGAAGGAAGAGAAGTCTCTCTCATAATATTTGGACACATTATGTCCGACTCCTCTCCATTTCTAAATTGCAGTCTTTCCTTTTGAAGCCAAAACAAGAGAGGGAAAAAAACCACCTTCTTACGGAATGGAATTCTTACGGCTTATGGAATTAATTTCTTTGTTTCAGGAAAGTCACAACCTGTACACAGTAGTTTAGTAAGAATATATTTGAGATGGTCTGATCTGCCTTGATAAATTCTGCCAGACACTCATAGCTAAATTTCTTTTTTTCTGCCCCTCCTCTTCTTAGTTTTCCAGCCTAATCAGAACCACTAGAGCCCATTTTTTTCCTTCCCATAAACAGCTATTTTGCTATGAGCTTACACCCTTTTCTGGCAGTGTCACTTTTGTACTCCAGTCCCTCCAAGGGATATAATTCTTATCTGTAGGAATATCTGGGGCTGCAAGCATGCAAAACACACAGGCAAAGAATCCAGTCTGAGTGTAATGGGGCTCAAGCACCTCCATCTCAGAAAGAAACTGTGATCTTACATGTCATGAAGATCTGGCAATAGCATAAATTCCAAAATGAAAAAATGAGAGATGCACAGTGAAACAATCTGTTCCTTGAAGCCTGATGTGAACAAAGAGTTTAAGAGCCTTTCAGCACAGGCAGTAATAGCAGAAGCCATGTATTCAGCTGAGCAAGGTCCTCAAGCTGAGACAGGCTGTGAGACACCATGCTTTCATGCCTTCCTGGGGCACAGGGAGATATCATACATCTACTGTTCTGTAGCTTACCACTTCAGCAGTTGTCCTTGTGCTCAAGAAAACGTGCTAAAAAAAAATCTCTTAAGATTATAGCTGAAAATTATCTAGATACAGATATACCTACATATATATGTATATAAATATACAGATAGGCATGTTTAAACAATTCTTGAAGAGTCTTCTCCTGTGAGTGTAGCAAGAAGTATGCAAAGGTATTCCGTGCACATAGAAAACATGCCACATGTGTAGGCATCCTTTCAATATAACCACCCATGTGAAAAAAATCCCATGCAGGTCCATCTTGTTATTAGACTGTAAAGATGACATGACAACAAAGCAGAGTATTTCAGATTTATTTTTCAAGCAATCTTGTGTATAAGATACAATTATCTTTCCAGTAATATGCAAAGAGAACTGAGAAGTATAATCTTCATACAAAAAGAGGAGCAATAAATTCATTTAAATCTAAATATAGAAAACAAAATGCAGCATTGCACTGGGAAATAGAAATATAGTCCGATATAAAATGTTTCAAAAATAGTAGCAGTGTTTCTTGAAGAAAACACTGCAGTGTTCATTCTTTAGTCCTCCAAAAATATTAGATACTTTTAAAAAAATTCTGATTTTCATCCCATACTGCATTTCCAAGGCAGAAAAGCAAGTACGGTGCATGCATTTATACAGAGGCACAACTCCGTGGCTGTTTATTTGTGGGCTAAGGGAGGGAACAGAGGATTCTCAAGTAAAATCCTGATCTCACCAAGCACTCAACTGGAAGGTACCAGTAGATGCAAGTACGACTTTAACCCTTAGTTGTAGGCCATTAATCTACATGGAGAAGGAGGAGGCAGCAGAGAGCAGAACAATCACTGCAGGCTCCATCCTTACCCCAGCTGCATGTACCAGCCAGACAACAGAGTAACAGCCTGTAAGGTCAGTGGGAAGCAAAACAACTTTGTGGAGACAGGATATTGTGTGATATATGCATGGCACTGTAGCAGAATCCAAATTTGACATTACATTAAAAAATCATTGGTTCAGTATAAAAAGTCCTTCTCTTTCACAGTAACACTCTGCCCTTCATTCTCCCTTCTCCCTTTGGCTCCTTTCACCTAACTCTGTTGCAGTTGCTTCATTGCAACTGCACAAAGAAAATCCAAATCCTGAGTAGCAAAACCTGGAGATCAAAACTTGAATTATTGTTATGGCTGCCTTGCCTACCATACAAAACAACAGCTGGAATTCCAGCCTCTCGGAACTATGATTACAGCACTGGTTCTCAGGAAGGAAAAGGCTGTGCATTTTATCAGCGAAGTGCGTTTGTGAGCAAAGCTGAAAGCAGACAGCTTCCTGCATCAGTATTCAGTTTTAGAAAAGGGAAGCTCTAGGCAGCTGCACAGGTACCGGTGCAAATACAACCTGCCCACAGCATTACACCTCACAGACCTGACCGGTGAAGTCTAAGCCATGCTTTAATTGCATGGTGGTGTAGAAATCCCTAAGCAAAAGCCAGAGAAGCAGCCCTGAAACGAAAGGAGGCTGTTGGTGCTGTTACAGAGAAGCTGCACTTGGGCTAAAGTTCAGTTCTGGACTGGTGTGGCTAAACTGCAGCTAGAGCAGGGCTGACACATCCATCAGCACAGCGAGTGAGCTGGTAACGCTGGCAAACTCCATCAGTCTAAAGTGGCACTGTACCGGGTAGTAAGCATAGGCTCCCAAGTGAACACTTCAAAACCATGATAGCAGAAGGACAGAAGCTAACTCAAAAAGTGGCAATTTAAACCTCTAAACCTAGTGCATTTCAAGGCTGCATATACTACACAATGTATTCCCTTTGTAACAGTACTTAACCTGGATGAGGCGCACAGCGTAAGTGGGAAGAGTAAACGTGTCATTTGGAGCGTCTTCTAAGCACATTAATTGTATTGTATTTCAGATTGCCCTTCCTAGCTGCAGAGCTAAATGTTAATGTGCTCTCTCCACAGCACAAGGCAACACATAACAGCAGGTATGTCAATATATTGCAACCAGCTTCCACTCTGTAACAAGAAAGGGTATGGGGGGGAAGCTTGCTTTAAACTTCCTCCCTCCTCCAATTAATTTAAGTTTACATTCATTATAAAGAGATTAAAAAATACTAAGATCTAGGTTTCAAATATTTAAGAACTGAATATTTTCAAGATTTAACAGGATCTTATTTGCTAGTAGTGCAGAATTTCTAAAATATTTTTTGCATATTGTTATTGTGAAAACATTCATGAATACTGCTAAAGTGAAAGAGACAACCAGACTTAAAATTTAAGTATCATTTCCATCTCCATTTTTCTGAAAAATTATTTTTACCACATGAACAATCAAACTTCATCAATGGAGTTCATTACCCAGACTTTTCCACCACAAAATAATCCACTAATAGATTTTTCTTTCAGCTCAATTTTGTCACAATAATAACCCTATAAAACTTAGAAGATAAAGTCTAATAACAAAAAAAAAAAAAACCCTTCCGAGACATTTTAGAAAAGATATATGGAAAGATCTGATTGATGCTGAAACAATTAACATAATTAAAGCTTAACAATTTTGAGAGGAAAATACCACAATTTGTGAGTGTCTACAGTTTCTACATCAAAGCCAGGTGGCAGGTTTTATGGAAGGCAACATTTGCATATGAAATGGCAGGTGCTACCTTTAGCTGGTCCAAACTGAGATTCTAAAAGAGGAGGTGGGGGAGCCAAAAAAAGCCAAAACCTGATTAAATCCACTGCTTTCAGTTACTGTTTGATAACGCTGTGAGTACTGTACATAATGCCTTCTGCCCGAACACGTTCAAGTATTGGTCCGTAAACATTCTTTGTCAAAGGTATGACCATGCCTTTGGCAGTTATTTCACCTGAAATAAAGGCATTTAAAAAAAAAAAGCATTAGTGCTCTACTGGGTTTACTCAGAATGGTTTGGTAGCTGCACAGTGAGGTTTCTGTGGGCAAGGTGGGGGTTGCTGTGCTGGACAAGGCCCGGTCGAGGGGCAGGGAACTGCTGAGTCCCTCAGCCATGGGTGGGGCACCTCAGGGAGTATTTATTTAAGAAAGGGCAAGGTGCTCAACAGCAGTGAGGAAAGAAGTGTGAGAAATAGCCCTGCAACACCAATGAAGGTGGATTGATCACAGGCCCCTGATGCCCAGCCCCCTGCACTACTCAGGAGAGAGGGAAGAGGCTGAGAAGCAAACAGAGAGTGAATTTGAGCCTGGGAAAGGGGACCAGGGAGAAAGATATTGGTTTAATTTATCTCTTTTTTTTTGCATTATCCAAAACTGTTTTATTTGGAAATAAAGTAAATTAATTTCTTCCCCAAATTGAGCCTGTTTTACCTATTACAGTAACTGGTAAGTGATCTCCCAATCTTTATCTCAAATTAGGAGCTTTTACATCTTGTTTTCTCCCCCTGTTGAGAAGGAGTGAAAGAATAACTGAGTGGACATCTGGCAACCAGCCAAGGGGAACCCAGCACAAATGCAAAGATCAAGATGCAAATTATATAAATTTTCCTTCTTTAAAATTTTTGCATATATTTACACATGCAGATTTAATAATCCTGGCCTTGTATTCTCACACAGCATCAGTACCATACCAAAGAACATGGAAAACAAGTTTGAAACACATGGTGGCATACACAGCTTGAACTTAATTCATAGGGCTTTGAAACTGCAGTTTAGTGAAAACTATCTAAACTTCAAAAGTTTGAGTTACAGGTTTGTTTGGGTTTTTTTAATAACAGGAGAAAAAAACCAACCACAACAACAACAACAACAAACACCCAAAGTTTTGCTTATTTCAGTTAGCCAGCAGAAGGAAGTTCTATAGATTAAGGAGCAAGGAAGGGGAAATCACACTATTGTGCGAGGAAGGGGAAAGGAAGGGGAAATCACGCTATTTCTTTCAACACAGTGACGACTAGGAGGAGTTTGACTGTTTATATAATAACAATATGATCAGGTAATATGCCCCAAGCCTCAAATTTCATCAATCCAGAAAGAAGCAGTGGAAGTCACTCGTTTATTCAGCAGAGGTATATGTTAGCCTGTTTCCCTGTGGCATAATCAATTATAATTAATCATGCTAAAGGTTTCCACTACACTAGTGTTACATTTAATATTAAATGACTTAAAAATCTTTGTGGATTAAGCAGTAAATTGAGAGTTGTCACTGAACATCTGAACATCCAAACATGCAGATTAAAAATTCCTGTAAAGAAGACAGGAAGAGTCTGACAAATTTTTAAAAATATACATAAATATACTTAAGAAGCACTATATATTTACTTTTTACAGGCAGGAAGATACAGAGGATTGAAATACTGTTACTGAAGTTGGAATAGCCACTTACCATCAAGAACCATTTTGGCGGCAATAGCCGCGGGGTATCCTACTGTTTTAGCCATTGCAGAATATCCTTTGTTATCCCCATAGACAACCAGATCAATAAATTTGTCTTCCAAATGACCAGAAGGATGCCTGAGACCTATTTCACTTCTCATAACAATCATATCTCTCTCTCCAGTGCCTAAGAGAAAAGCACACAAACTATTCATTACTTGTATTTCAGTCACATCAAGACGAGGTTCCTGAGGAGCCAGGCACTACACATACACAGCATGTGTATCAGGGAAGTGACTGAAGGCAAGGACTATTGAGGACAGAAAAATAAGATCAAAATAAAAGTGTAACAGGGAAGGAAAAGGATAAATTGGGGAAGTAGGGAACATCACAATACATTAAAAAAACCTGTCATGAGGGTTTATTAATGAAGGCGAGCAAACTAATCCAATTAAGGCTTATAGAAGATATTGCCTTGTTCCAGTCAAACCCATGAAAAAGAATTTCTCACATACCAAAGGGCAGCTTCATCTCCATGTGCTTTGCAAGAGCCTCTACAATGGAATCTGCTGCTGGAACCGGTTCATCTCCCAGTAAACCTAACCTGAGAGAAGAAATGAGGAAGTCTTACCTCACTGCCTATCAACAGTTTCATCTCAGTTTTTTAATTTCCAGTTGTTTAGCATACCAGTTTAACAGTCCCAGCATGAACCAAAATGGCTAGAACTGCAAACATTTTTTTTTCTAAAGTTTCAAAATAATTGGAACATTTTACCATTCCACTGCTTCCAGCTGACTTTTGTCCTTCTCCAGTTTGCTAAATACAGCTTCTTTAAGAACATGGTGCTCAGCAGGTGACTTAATTCCAACCAGTTTGCACATAAGCTCTTTCTGTGTTAAAACAAAAAAGGTTCATGAAGGCCTGACATCTGTTCCCACTCCATCTCAATCAAAGTTTTGAGAACCAACTGGTCTACTAAGATCACTTAAAATTCACGATTTCTGAGAAGACATCTTATGTGTACTGGGAAAGTGAGAAAGTTTGAGAATTTTAATCACAGCAGGTGAAAATAGGGCTCATTTTTTCCTAAAAGACTTCGTACCCCACCCCTCAGCTGCTTCCCCCTACATTTCAGTCTTATCCCTTCCTCTGGCAGCAAAGAAAGAACATAGAAACCTGTATAAACAAGGAACACTAGGAGAATGTTAGGATGAAAGAGAAGCCATTGAGAGACCGACAGAGTAAAAAAAACTTAAGAGATATCTTTCAGTTGGTCTGGAAATGTACAATGTCCCTTTCAAAAGGAAGGAAACAGACCAGTAAGATGAACAAGGCTCTGTCTAGCAATCCTGGGAGTATTACCAAAGAGCTTTCTAACGATATTTGTGCATATCTGAAGGCCATTTTGTGCCACCTAGACGCTAATTATTGCTTGCTTCATTCACAGCAAGGTGGATAATATAGAGAACTATGAGCAAGATATGATACAAGCAAGAACTGCAGAGTCTAGAAGCTCAGGTTAGCCCATCTCTTCCACTTCCTTGCAGAGTAGATAAAGGGAAAGTACCAAGATGTAAAAACATTGCTAAAAAAATATTTGCAGTGAGAATGATGAGTTTATAGCTAGTTTTAAAGATTACATAACACTGTATACTTATTCAGTGAGGCTAGAAGAACTGGAAATTCCAGCCATCTTTACAAAGACAACTTGAAAATATCAATCCTAAAATTGAAAGTAGACAAAAATAATCTCAAGATTAAAAAAAAAGTAATTCCCATACGGCCGCCCAAAAACTCTTGGTGTTTGCTCATCTTCCCAATACTGTATGTTAGTCAGAGACAAGCAAGACTGTGCCCTCTTCACCTTCTGCTTTCTTGGTTCTGAGAACACTCAAAACATTCTTCAGCTGTCCTCACCCCATACTGAAATATGAAATTCCCTGTTTGTCCACAGAGACAACAAAAATGTTGATTGTCAAATGTAACAGCAGCACATCAGAGTCATATCTTGACTGAGATAAAGATTAAGTGAGGTACCCAAAATCAAGACAGAAAGGCAGCATAATAGAAGACCAAAAAAAAAGCTTGTGCAGAATTTTAATATACTCCTTTATGCACAATCTCTTACTTCTTGATGCTCTAAAAAAATACTTTTACACTGAAGATCATGAGCCAGTAATACAGAAACTACAAACTCAGAGCACTGAGGCTGAGCACTGTAACTAACAAAAACAAGACAACTCATAAAAATATGGCCATGGCTTTGTCTAGCTGAGCCCTGAAAGCCTCCACTGTCAGACACTCCAGAATCTATAAGGGAACCTGTTCCAGCACCTTATTACATTCCTGCTGAAGAAACTCTTCCTAATTTCCAGGAAAAAAATTCAGAGATCGGGATGCAATACAAGATCCCCATCGCTAAGTACACCCAAGTCTAGCAATAGGAAAACCATCAATAAAACAGAGGAAAGAAGGCAGGGTAATCAGAGTAACTCACCCAGGTTAGAGGTGGCGTAGTTGAGCTTAGCAAAGGATAAGGATCTGAGTTAATCAATCCTAGTTTTACAAAGCCTCCCATAGTTCTGGAGTATCCCTGAAATAAAAGAATAACACCATTAAATATAATAATTGCTTGAAACTGAGGTATTTCTCCTTGGTTTGAATGTAGTGACGGCCACAAACATGGCTTAAGTGTTAAGTATTATTCTCTTGGGAAGTCAGCCACAATAACCTGATGCCAGTGAGGTTACTGCCACAGGGCAGTGTCTTCCCCAGCCCCTCTCCCCCTCTTCCCTACTATTCAACGTCTTTTTAATGGCTTATTCTGTCATCAATATTTCCATGGCAAGTACCATTGGTTCCTGAGATCAAAGGGCTCAGCTGGCCAGCACTAGTTGAAACCCCAGCCTATCACCACGGGGTTGTATCAGTCAGCTGGCCCATAAACAAACTGCCAAATACACAGAGCACAGTGCAGAACTCTGCTCACCCAGTTTCACACCACTGGGATTGTGTGGACATCACATATGCTGATTTTAAAGATAAGAATCCTGGGTGCTTGTTTCTCATCTTCAGGAATATCAGACAGACAAAGCACTAGAATGATATTTAAAAGGAGCTGCAAAGGTTGCATTAGGCTGCACAATAAAAGAAGTCTCAACTGATTTCTGCTTACTTTCGTTTGTATCCCATTAACATTCCCATACAGCTGCTGGATACCTGAGAGCACTTACATGCAAGTGACTAGAAACACTAAAAAAGCAGAATGGAGGAAATAAAGCACCCTGAAAGAAGACTAATTAAATTAAAAGCCACTTCCACAAGCACTAGGTTATCAGCTCAGATGGCCTTGCAGTGAGATCCTTCTGCGTGACACCGCTTTATGAACTGACTCCATTAGCTATCTAAACTAAATCTCTAAAAGGCACTTGTAGGAGATGATTGCCTCCTCAGTGAACAGATTGGCTTCTGCTCTGCAGCACAGCAGCATGCGCAAAGGGCCAACACTAACTTCTGCCCTGCTCAGCGCTCTGTGCTGGCATGTCAGCACCACGCAGGTAGAGGCATGGCAAACCCTTCCCACAGCCCCACCAACACCACCCAGCCCAAAGTGCTGGCCCTGCAGGGGGGGTTAAGAAAACAGCACTAACCACAGAAACAGCGTTCTTGCAGCACACTGACAACCACTTGGCATGTCACCCTGACATTTTTGCAGTTCCTTGTGCTAACACATACAAAAGAAGAAAGTTTTACCAGGCACCAAATGGAACAATAGATATTGTCATATTAAGATTTCATGATGAGATAGATGCTTCACACGTATGTTTACATTCTGAAAAAGAGATTTTGTCTAGATTGACCAAAAGAGAGCTATTGCAATTTACAATCATTTTTGCCCCATATTGGCCTTCCATCTTCTTCCATGCCTTCCTCTCTCCCAGAGATACAGAAAAAATCCTGTTGTATTGCAACAGAGGAATTAAGACAAAAAGGACATACACCTTCCTCAGGCTATGGACAAATAACAATAAATTAAACCTTGGCATAAACCTTAACAGACATAATACAACATCCATAAAAGCTTTTTCAAACCTTCAAAATGATTTTAGGTTTAGTCCTTCTTATTGTATATTGACTGAAAAAATACAAAAATAAAGAAAATCTGAAAGAAAAAAATATTTTGTTTTGATGCTGCTTTGTACATCCAACAAATGAAAAGACTTGATCAGTTAGAAGGAAAACACATCTATCTCTTAATATTTTACTTAGCTGACCAAAATTATAAAGCTTCTCAAATTTAAGATTTCTAGTTACTTAATGAAAAACTTTCTCAGACTGATGGAAAATTATAATTTTCTGTAAGATTTATACATTATGTTTTTCATTGGAATATAAGAAAATGGAATTATTTAAGTTTTTTAAATCTTCTATTGATCTGACACCAGATACGGAGCCAGAATAAAAAGAGGAAACACAGACTATGCAAGACAACTGGCCAACTGTCTGAAACAAATAAAACTATTTTTCCATTTTGCAACAAATACCTGTTAAATACAGCAAGTAAAGCTACATTAAAAAATTAGGTAAGTGCCTTCAGTTATCTCTCAGCTGGGATAATGGGGAGCTCATAAATAGCAAGTGCAGACCTATAAAAGGCTGAGTTTTAAATATATAGTTTTCTTGAAATTACAACATTCATCTCTTGAGAAAAACAATAATTACTAATAATAACACCAATAACTTACTTTGTATCTTAAGGTGCCTCTCAGTAAAGTGCGAGCTGTCTGAATACCATATGGCTCAGCATATTTTGTACTGTCTCTGTTAGGAAAACCTTCAAGGTTTAATCCTGGGAAAAAATCCATTGGAGTAACAGAATCCAGTAATGCTCCTCCAGGTGGAATATTGATAATCTAAAGTTTGTGAAAGAACAGCAAATATTATTTTGGTGCAGTCGTATTCAACTTATTTTAGAACAGAAAAGATAAAGTATGCTCAAAAACAGGAAAAACATGTTTGGTGTTCCAAGTGCAAACAAAGGTCCAATCTAATTAAAGCAGTTGCTGAAGCCATTTAATCATATCTGGCGCAGGAAGAGCGTGCAATGTGTCAGCCATTACTATTCAAAGGGCTAAAACAAGTCATGTTCTTCTCACACATATTGTCAATTCCTGCTGCACCCATATTAAAGTGGCAGGTTCCCATTTCACTTACATTAATGTCATTTTGGAGCATGTCCCAAACTGCACCATGGGAGATTCTGCCCATGAGCTCCCTGCTTTTTGGTCAAATAATTTATGATCTTGTTTGGTTTTTTTTATGTGGGAGAGAAGGCAGATATAAACAGAATGATGGGTGTTTGTTCCTTTTTTTTAAAGATTACAATAAATCAAGTGATATCACATGGATATAAAATTACTGCCCATGTGTCTTTACTTGAAGCTACAAAGCATCATGGAAGGAAAACAAAAAAACAGGTGACTAGTTCTATTATCACTCCCAGCCACAGCCTTGAACCCTGCTTCCTTCAAGCAGCTAAAGCACAGATCTCCTATGCAGCATCAATACAAACTCATTTTCTGACTTCTGAGCAAAGGGACAAGGTTTACTTAAAGAAGAAATACTAAAGCAGTGAAGCCTGCAGGAATGCCGAAAGATCTTCTTGTATTTGCCAGGTAAAAAAGATGTGTGAAAGAATCCTACACAATGGTCAAAGACATAAGTATTTAGTGGCAAGGAGGAAAAATTGCAGAATTTACTGACAAGCTAACCTCATGCTCTCATAATGACTCATTCATACGCATGGTCTAATTATTCCTAGCAATGGGTGAACCAGATCAAAATTAAATTAGAAATATTTTAACATTTTCCAAGAACCCTTTTCATCTGAAACTTATACTTTGTTGGTTTTTAAATAATGATCCAACAATCCCTGAATTTCTCCTTTCTTACTTCCATAAGAACAGCAGAGCACCAAAATGTCATGATAAAACATAAAAGATTACATTTCAAAAGTTTTCTAAGTTTTACAGATGAAAGAGTTTTAGGTAATTAGCTAAAGTTTACAGTGGTTATACAAACACAACTAGATAGAAAAGCATTCTCATCTTTGTTTCACAGGGCCAAAGACAGGACAATTAAGTGGCAAAAAACAACACTCAACAGGAATGGAAGTTGAACTCAGAAAAATCAACTCCAATCCAGTGCTTTAGTCATTAGAACAAATTCCTTCCTGGCAGTTTCCACATAGTAAGTAAGAATTAAGCTGGCAGCAGCCAGGTATCATCACGCTCCAAACATGGGACTAAGTGATTTATGCAACTGGCTTAGGCAACTGACTGCCACTGGCTTAAAAATAAACACAGCATCTTACAAGTCCCAACCCCTTCCTTAGCCAAATACCACCTTTTTTTGTCTGGTTTTAAATTAAAATATTCCCATTACTTCACCTCTCCGTCTTTTAAATACGTAGCAGACTGAACTGTATTCAGCAACACTCCTTGTGGACTCCAGCTGAACTTGTATCTCAGAGGATTGTCAGAGTGCTCTGGAGCTGGTAGGCCACCGCAGAAAGAAGTGTACGATATAACCTGTCAGATTTATCCACAGGAAAGAAACAGTGAAGAGAACACAGATCAGATGCATACAGATCTACCCTGCAGAATCCCCACCAGTTCTTAAAACTTCTGTCGATGTTATCCCCCAAATGAGCCAAATCAGAAGGATCTACAGTGGGGAGGGGAAAACTGCAGGCACTCCCTGTAAAGGAGACGAAATCGAAAGATACACTGGGGCAAGGCCATCTTAGTGGATGATCTTGCCAAGTGAATTAGTAGCTATGAAATTCAAAGTGTCAGAAAGAGTAAAATGTCCAGAGTCTGTTACACATCAGTGACATGCTCAAAACCTGCATGGTGTTAAAAGAACAACTTTACTAACATAATCTTGGCAGAACTACACACTACCCGCTAACCTTACCGTAGCACCAACTTCTTTCGCCTTGTCAATACATTCCATCGCCAACATGTGGTCAAGACCAGGATCCAAGCCCATTTCACTGATAACTGTAATACCAGCAGCTTCTACACTAAAAGTAACAGAAATACAGAGCCATCAGAATATTCACTATTATTGGCCTTTTATTCTGTAAATCTGTCCAACAAAGGCCCAGTGAACCTTCCCCAACACAGTAAATTCTGGGTTCTGTCTGCAGCTTGGGAGAAAAAGGAAACAAAAGCAGATATTAAAACCTGAGAAGTGACAACCGTCTAAGAGCCTTCCAACCTTTGTTTCTCTTACTTCTCTGCAGCACATAGGTGCTGGTGGAAAAAGAAATGTCTACCAGCTACTCCATCTCCCACAATCTCCTAGACAGTGCTATAATGCAGGAAGGTAGTAATACAGAGGGCAGCACAGAGCTAGCCGTAATTTCCCTGAAGAGTTCCTACAAGGAAGAGAGATTAAAAGGTTGACTTTCCAAAATTACAAATATTTGTTTGTCTTTTTTTCCTAATAGTAGCCTACAGTCCCAGAGGAGTTAACTTACCACCACAAACTGAGGATTTATTTTATTTTCAAAATCAGTTTGCCTTTTGAAAAATGAGAAGTGCCCTTTTAAAATTTTTTTTCCTGAGAGCGTGTTCTCAATAAGAACGGTAGGAGAGGCTCCTAAATATCCCTCACCTTCTGCAACACTGATTCTCTACCAGTCTAGCTTTTTCTGTTTTATCTTTTGTAAAGACACAGCATGTACAATTCTTCCGTTGAATGCACTTCAGATTTTCCACTACTGTGACTGAGAGGAGCACCTAGATGAAGCTCCATGCTCAAAGCAACTTCCAAGCACATAGTAAGCAGGACAAGAGAAACATTAGTTAGAGTTGTCACCAATTTGAAAATTATACAGTGGGCATATCCAAAAGAAGAGAATGAAGGGGGAGATCACTGTGGATACAATAAGCCAAGAATGAGATTTTATTAGGGGAAGGCAAAGAATGACAAGCTTGCTGGTAGAATAGGACAGCCCAGCTACTCAGCTTGAATATCAGCCCAGCTCAAACATCTTAACAGGTCTGAGGGAAGAGGAAAAGGCACATTTACATGAAATAGGATGATGGAGGCAGAAAAATATATTCCATTATTTACAGCATTAGTCTAACCAGGCTGGGGTATGCACTCGTTGCTCCACTCTGCCACATGCACCTTTGGGAAAGTTACTTGGTCCTCCATCACAGAAAGGGAAGCAGAAAGAATGCAGAAAGCAGTAATTCACAATAGGTGTTGCAAGTGTAACAGACTGCAAAATATTCAGATAATGCACTAAAGAAGGGAGCAACACCAGGGAGAGTCTACTTTCACACCTACCTCTCCTGAAGTTCTTTCATGGCTGGTGTTAAGTAGCTGGCTGTTACCAAGTTCACTTTGTTGTCAATACACTTCTTAGCAACAAAAGGATGCACTGAATAAGGCAGCAAACTACAAATGAAGGAGAATCACGGAACATCAAAATTCAACCAGTTACTTAGCCTGTCACTGGAAAGACATTCAAATGTTTTTTGAATGCCTACAAAAGAGCTCAAGTAATAGCTCAAAAAAACAGTCATACCTGCCTTGCCCTGAGCAGTTTCATACCTGTGAAAGCAAAACACTACCCTATCAGGGCAGCATTGTTGTATGTACTCAGAACAGGGCACTGAAGAATAGGAGAGCCATTCTTGAGACAGCATCTTTTGTCACACTTCTCTGTAAACCACAAACTACTGACCTCTTTCCAAAGACATCTTCTAAACAAGCATGCTGGAGGTTTAGAAGATGCAAAACTGCAAAACCATCCTTGAGAAAGCTTGCATTACAAATATCTTGGTGAAGTACTTTGTGAAAAGCATTCTCTACATGGAATGGAAACAACATTCGTGACACCCGTGGCAAAAGAAACAAAATGGCAAGGACTATGAAGTTCCTTCCCTGTATCAATATCTGGAATGAGCTCTTTCTTAATGGGATATTGAGGAGAAATTACCAAGATGTCAGAATTTTGCCTCCTTTTGTGAACATGCAAATTTGATCCCAGAGACATATATGCTTATGGATGCAACAGGCCCTTCACACTAACAAGGGAGTCCACCTAACTGGTGAACACTCCTGAAGAAGTCAAAATCCCTTTTAAAGTTCTGATGCCCTGCTGCATGAGAAGGCAGCAGCCAGTTACAATACTTCCATATTCTAATATGACCCCACTTCTTGGCCATTAAAAAAAAAGTTTCTGTGTTGATTTAGGTCAATCAACTAGGAGAAAGAAGCAGCATGACTTAAGGTTAAGCCTTCAATGTTTTACACAGAAATCTGACCTGATCACAAGGTCGTGTTTCTTCACCAAAGAGGACAGCTTTTCCTCATGCTTAAGGACATCCATATGAACTGGAGTAACATTTCTGTACTTCTTTGTCAGTTGTTCAAGTTGCTCCTTCATGACAGATACTGTTTTAAAAGTAAAACAATAAACCGTTACCTATAGATGTAGCTAAGTCCAATGCACACCCATGTATAATTGTGCCATATTTCCCAAAGAGAAACAGTTGCATGAATGTTCTCCTTCACTAACAGTTGAAGAAAAATCAGGCATTTAGTAAACAAACGTGTTCAGTAAAACTTACTCGATCCCTAATCCCACATAGCTATGCATTTACGGATAAATCTGGTAAAGAAGTATTTCAGAACTCTCTTTCAATACACTTTAACAGAATTCCTATTTGCAGTCAAGAACACCTTAAGAGCTTAAAGCAAAACCAAGTCACATCAATCGCCGTTTTTAACATGACAAAGATAGAAACATTAAGCTTTTACTCAGATCAAGTGTGAGTACAAGTTCAAACTGACTACTTTTAATATTTACATATGGCTTAGTCCTCCCAATCCCAAACACGGTATTACAACTAAATGGGATAAACTCAGCCTCTGCCTGCCTTCACTTCATTACCATTATAAAGAAAGCAGAACTGAAAGAGATCCACAACGACACCACCAGTATTTGCCACCTCTGACTGCTTTCCCATCCCAGCTCACCATGCTGCCAGCACAAGCCAGGGAGAACAAAAAGGAGTGACCAAAAAAGACACCATGTGGGGCACAGGTTTCTGGGGAATTAAAATCCATCAGCAGTTACCATTATAAGGAAAGCAGAACTGAAAAAGAGAACTACAGTAACACAACCAGTATTTGCTACATCTGACTGATTTCCTTTCCCAGCTCACCGTGCCGCCAGCACAAACCAGCACAAACCAGAGAACACAGCCAGGAAAAAGGAATGGTCAAAGAAGGCAGCAGGCAGGGCACAAGCTTATGGAGAATTAAAAGCATATGTTCCTCTAAGTCAGGGCCTTATTTCCTTATGGCCTTTCCACAGTCAGTGGGAAATAAACATTACCAGACGGTGATTCTCTATACCCTACTAATCAAATTGTCTTGAGGGAAAAGAGCTAGACAAAATCATCCACATATTCAAACTAAAAAAAGTTGATTACATGAAGGTTTCCCAATTAAAGTTTTCATCATCTGGATTTACAGTGGTGTAGCCTAACAGCAGGAAACCAAACATGGCACTGTGATGTGCATTTTGCGTGTGCACCTACTTGTCTGCTGTCAAATATTAAACAAGTAATATCTTTGTGTCTCTTTCCTCCTGTGCTATTTGTGTGTGCTGTGTTTTAAGCTACTCAGATAAGAGGCTCTGTTTGTTCAGTGCTTGGCAAAACAGATCTTCCAGTTCACCTGGTTTCCCTTCCTGCTACTGCACTGCAGGGAGTGGATGCAACCTCTGTAGTGACAAGGGGATGGGCACTGCACATTGCTGTAATCCTTCCCTCTTCACCACCTCAGGCAGAGCTCATAACAAGGGTGCAGCTTTCCTAGATTTCCCCTCTTCTTCCTAGTAAATCATTTCCATAAAATAGAAATTTCCATAAATACTTAAAAGTATTATGGATATCACCATGAAGGGTAGCAAAAGCAGCCAAGTATGAAAGTAGGATGAAGAAAAAAAATCAAAGCAATAGCAACAACAATCAACAGCAATAAAACTGTAAGTTTTAAGGGAAACCACTTCCCAGCAAAGTGTCTTTCAGGCAATAAGGCAACAGAGCCTGAGTTTTAAATCTGAAGTCACAGAATCAGGGTGAAGTCATCATTAAGGGTACAGAAAAGGATTACTGAGACGCCCAGCCTGAAATATGCTAGAGATAAAACCAAAACAGAGTAATAAACAAGTATGCATTTGGTGCTCATGGGAAAGTCAGAGTCTGAAGTTTTACCACCATGAAACGGGGTATAAGAACAGCAGATACTTCACTCATACAGATGTCTACAAAAATACTTTCATCTTCTTGTTGTGTGAGGCTGAAAACACAGCCAAACACCAACAAAGTGACTATCTACAAAACCAATCCCAAGCCCAAAGCAGCTTAGAAGGAAAAATACTTCTAATTTCCCTACAGGTTACACAGGCAAACAGTTAACTTTTAATGTGGCTATGTCCTTTTCAAATCAATTACATAAATTCAAAATGCTCACAAATCTACAAAATCTTTTTCTGCTGTGCATAATAACAAATATTTTCTTTATCTCTTCTCAGAACTACATCTATTTATTATTTATGAGAAAAGTTCTGCCACAGACTTCAGTAAGACATAATACTGAAATGAAAACAAAATAATTCTTACATACCAACTGTGATGTCAGTGTTGGAATCTCTAGTGAGATATTCAAGCACAGGGCCAGAAACATAGCCAGATCCGAGCAATAAAACCCTCTTCTCATCACACATCTTCAGCGACTGAGCCTGTTCCCTAGAAGGTGTTACAGGCAAAATTAAAAATTACACAGAAGGGAACTGTAAGCTGCCAAGGTTAACAGAAGTATGTTTTAGTAAGTCTACAAACCAAGAGCTCTCTTCAGACCAAGAGTCAAGTTCCTAGCTACCTGATCCAGGACTATCCAGTACTGCTTCCACTCTTCTGCTGCATAACTTCTAGTTTCTTTCCTCTACCATAAACATGATCAAAGCCATCAACATTCCCACTGCTTCTCCAACTGCTTCTAGCTGCATCAAAACTTTCCTCAGTTGTATTTTTCCCAATGGCCAAACTACTGTAACCTGACCACTTGAGGACCACCAGCATCATGTCAGGCTGTCAGAAAGGAACTCCAGGCTCTGCCTTTTTCCCTTTACATCACAGGTAACTGTTAAAGTACACAGAATCATGCTGGTGAAAGCGTATTTTGTGTAAATTATACTAGGTTCATATTAGTCCATCACAGGAACATGATAGTCAATAAAAGTCAAATGAAAGTTAATGCCCAACTAAGAAACCACCATTGCAGACAAGGACTCAGATTTGAAAACCATCACAGTGTTTCAACCTCGCTACCACTCTTCTCATGAATAAATTTAAATGGATCTCTTGTTGACTTTCAATATAAAATGTATTCACATCAGATTTTGCATTTCTTTCTGTCAACCAGATTAACGGACTCAGCAGCTGTTTAAATATGCTCTCAGGAATGCCTAAATTATAGTAGGAATACACATTTTGGTTGTTTATAATTAGTTTTCCTTTGAGCTTAAGTTTGTATTCAGTTGTAAAATCAGGATTCTGAAACGGTCCAATTTATAACAACATAGATAAAAACTATTTGGCGAATAAAAAAATTCTTAAAGTACTCCTTATCTTTGAAGAAAGCTGTTTACTGTCCTACTGTTTAATCTAATTAATGGAGATTGAGGTTTGGCTTTTCTTATCCCATACCCTGAAAATAAATTTCAATAAATAGGTAGGACTTTCAAAGATATAGTCTCATGGGAATCTTCATAAGCATATAAGCAAGATCCTCAGTTTCCCCTTTGTCCACTAAAAGTTTATACCAGCATTGCAGATTATGCCTCAGAAAGAAGCCTGACTTTTAGCTGATCTTGATGTCCACTCTGCTGAAACCTGCTGACCTTAGAAGAGGACCAGCCGTATCTACTAAATAATATTTGGTTCAGATGTTTTTGAGGCTTCTCATGGCATCCAAAAGTCAATATTTTGGTTGTGTTTTTTAATTTCAAAAATGGCCATAACCATGAGAGGTGATGTAGAAGCCTGCCAGAGCAATACCTAATAGCAAGACAAGAGCACTATTGCCCAACCTAAAGCACGGCAGAAAGTATCTGAGTACATTTAAGGGCACAAGGCCTCAAACAATAGCATTGAAAGACTACTCTGAGTGAAGAGAGTTAAATCAATACCAAATACATCTATATCATATGTCTGAAGCACATTCCAGACTACTGTATCAGTACTGTAAATCTTGAACTACTCTCCAAAATTTCAGATGTTCCATTCTCCTTTCCTCCTATTTCAGAGCCTTTTTAAAAAGCCATTCTTTTCAGATCATTAAATCTGAATAGTATGTACCAAGGTATCAACTCTCTAATCTAAATTACTACTATAGATTACTGTAAATTTTGATCTTCATAAAACTTTTACAGATTTGATTTTTTTAAAAAAGGTAAATCATGATTTAATACATTCACAGAAAGTCTCCTAAGCCCACCATATCCTTTCATATTGCAAAGGAAAGGACATTCCTCCTCCTCTTCCTCCTATCAATTCTAATAGAACATCTTCCACAGCTGTACCCTTATGGGCAGGGGAAGAGGAGAATTCCTCTCCATGCTGTAGGGAACAGTAGCTTGGAGCGTGAAAGAGAATTTCTTACATGAAAGCAAGCTGGATTTTGCAATCCAACTTGTCATATTTACTAAAAACTTTTCTAGTGTCCAGAATGAAGTCACATTTGAATCAAACACAGCATTTTTACTCTAGGACAGGTAAAAACATGAGCTGCTAAATGACCCATCAAGTATGGGAACAGACTCTACACAGCTCCAGATTACACCTAATCTCTATAAATGAGTTTAAATAATTCAGTTACATTAACCTATGTACAAATAACATCGACATTGTTAATGTGATGTGCCATTGCAGCTGTGGCTGAGAAACCAGTAGGAGTTAAGAAGCAAGAAAGCGTGCAAAGATGTAGACGAGTTTGGTAAATCTAATGGCACCTAAGACAGTCCAGCTCATACAGTCCGGCTGTCCTATGTCTGAAATGTTCACAGACTTGAAGGAGCATTATCAATTACTCTAAACAGAACCCTCAGAAACTAAATTGGACACAGCACAATATTTGTTAGAGTGAAAACAAGCCACAAAGCTCCTACAGGCTCTGAACAAGAGCTCATCTCTACCTAAACCATCACACCCTAAGTAGTAAAATCCTTCTTTCATCTGCATCACCTCTGAAGTTTGCAAAATAAAGGAGGGTCCTGCTTGTCTGACAGCTAAGTGAACAATACCAATGAACAAATGAACATCACATGCAACACACAGATCTGCAGAAATATCAAAAATCTACCCACAAAAACACCCTTGGGAATGAAGTCTCCAGATTCTCATGGTAGTTCACACAAGACCATGCAAGTGATTATGGAGGAAGCTAAAAAAATCAGATCATCACAGTGTGAGGAATAAAAAAATTTGTTATTGAGGCAGCCTCTTGAGGGGGTCTATCAAAGAGCACAGAACAAAAGTCACTATGAACTGAAGCATCTAAGAAGCAAATAGCACATTACTTAGCATGGAAAATGCACCCATAGTTCATCATGCACAAGTTCATAACCAGAAGTCCAAAAGGAAATTGGAGGGGTTTGAGATGCAGAAGTCAACACACTATGCTTTTAGTGCATGGTGCATGCAGTGCTTATGGTCAGACCAATTTAAATTTTTATTCAATGTACAGTGCAGCTGTCACTGACCATGAACCTGAACCCACTTATTGTGAAATTAACATTTTTCATATGTAAATCATAGATGTTTGTTAACAGTAAGGGGGCAAGGGGAATGGAAGGGATGTCCAGGTTATTCACACTTCTGTTAGCTTAATTCACTCAAGGCTACCACTGGCACATAACTGCTGTGACAGGGTGTGGATGAAGTGGTAGCTGAAGCTGTAGGTGCCTGAATATAACAAAAAGTCTGAGAGTCTCAGAGTCTCCTCAGTACATCCAATCACAGAACAATGCTACACAGCACAACACTTGAGCCATACAAGAAGTAACTAGATTCAAGGTATATTCGAGAGCTTTTTGCTTTCAGCCATTCCTTTCAAATGACTATGTTACATCCATTTCAAAAGGGCAAGGAGTAACAGAGTAATACTAGCATGTGGCTGTTTTCTGCCTCTGGTAAAACATTTTCCATAATGCAAAAAAGAGAAAAATTACCACCTTCTCAACTTCAATATAAGTTACTAACAACACGTGTTAATGATTTAGGCAATGTGCATGAAGAAATAAGGAGATCATCAACCTAGAAGACATTTAGACACAGCGCAATATAGATGCAATTCACCAAGACACAAGAATAAATGAATGGAAAAGGGGAGATAGAATGCAGACAAGATGGCTTTTTAAATCCTGAATCAAACAAATTTTAAGAGCCTACATTACCTGCTCTCTCTCAGTTTCTGGATATACTGATATTTAGGTGTCAGTGAGCCATTGGATGCAATCACTGCCTGGAAACATATGAAACAAATTTAGAGGGCTTTATGTGTCTGTATGTTTCAAAGCAGAGAAGATAAGAAGAGTGCCAAATTGTAAAACTTACACCTCGAACAACAGGTGAGTAATTCTGTTTTTCAAGAGGTTCTGAGCCTTCTGATAACAGCTGTGGAAATAAGTTATTTCAAATTAGGTCATTTTATTACCAAATATTTCTCAAAGTAAAACATTAATATTTTAAGCAACATTTAAATGCACGCAACAATACCAATATCTTGTACATTTGAAATACTTCTGGCTGCAATCAGTGTCACTTGACTTTTAGGAAAATACAGGAATTCAAACAGCAGTCTGACTGTGAGGGATTGTTGAGTACCCAAGAAAATCAGATATTTACATCTACAGTAAATAAATGTGCAGGGTCCAGAAGCAATGAACTACCTGTCAGAGCCTGTTTTCTGCCCACAGAAAGTGTTCTTGACAAATCCCTAAGACATCCAGGTCACTCATGTCTCGTTCACATGTTGCCTTCTCAAAGGATTGCCTCAAGATTTCAAAAGCTTTTTTCTTTTTTTTGAAGTACAAAGTCAGTTATGTTCTACAGCAGATTCCTTTTGAATATATATAGGAGACCAGAAAAGCAACAAACAAGCAGACCAAATCCTGAGCCTTTTACCTTCTTGTCAGATACATAAGACCTTACCATCTCTTCAATATAAGGGAAAAGCATATCCCCAAAGTACTCTGTTGCTTCTATAGGAAGCTGAGCTGGCAGATTGTCAATGGAACACATCAGAATCCCCGAGCCTTCAACACTGAAAGAGAAAACAGCTCTTCTAAACTACTTATTAGTACCCGAAAGGTACCACCTTTCAGAAGTGTTTTAAGTGCATGATTTTTTCAATATAATGTTTCACTCTACAAGTTACAATGCAAAACAATAAAAAGTAAGGGCTCTCTCACCTGTCATGAGTAATATGCTGGTCAGCATCATACATACAAAATGGATTCTCAATTGTGGTACACTCAGACATAAATTCTATAGATCCTCCAGTATCTGCTGAAATGTCACATATTGCCAGAAGCCTAAAGAAATTAAAATAAATAGACAGAGGAATAGAGCATTATACAAATTACTAAGAAACACAGGTATAAAAGGTCACAAGTGAACAGGAAATAAAAGAAATGTGAGAAGATCTATCCAACTTGTAGCCTCCTTCATCTCAACCAATTTAGAAGTCAACAAAACACAAAAAAATGGTATCCAGAAATATAAAGGAAATTTGGCCCTATTTTAGTCATCATGTTTGCATTCATATCAACAGCATCCAATTTCATGGAAAGACTGGCAGAATTCATTCACCCATGATCTTTTCTCTCTGTGCCATGTGCTGCCAACACCTCCCATTAATTTTTCATCTTACCAATTCCCTCAAGCTGTGCCTGGGCAGTCCTGCATGAAGCTAACTTCCCCACCAAGAACGGAAGCCTAAAGAAGTGGCTGCCTCCTACCAGTTCACAGATAAAAGGTGCAGGTGGAGCATTCAATAGCCTAATGCACGACCTCTGGCTCCACTGAAGGTTAACTCTTCAATTCTTTATTTGTCGTGTGAGAGAAAGAAAGGTATCAAAACCTGGCAGAGAAGAGACAAAGAACTTATATCTCACCAGGATATATTTTTGTGTCCTCCCCAAATCTATGACAGGGCTTTTAGAGAAAGGGTGGCTCCTACCCCCACTAAGGAGACTAACCCTTGACTTGCACCCCACATTCTATGCTTAAAACTACTCAGTGTTGTGAAGCATTTCCACTACCTGCTGCAGAAATAAAAGGTGCTAAGGAACAGTTATTGAACTTGTACAAGCCAAATGAAGGAAGTAGGAAGAACTTTCCCTAAAACTCTGCTCAGACATAGAAACTTCTACCAATACTGGTGCAGTAGGTACCTTCCCAGATACCACACTTTTGTTTGTATTGGATTCTGTATGAAGATCAGTGGCAGAACCACCTCTGCAGAAAGACAGTTTGATACCTGTCTATCATTTGTACTGTGATGTTTTCAAAAACTCCAAACTCTGAAAACAAGACTGCAAAGCACAAAAGAACAAGAGCAAAATCAATGGGGCACTGAAAAATGTGCAAGAGGAACAAGCAAAAGAAACAGAACAATTTACTAGATTCTATGGTGAAACTGCCTAACATTACAAGTTAATCATGGTGCTGCAAAATTGTTGCAAGTGAAATGAGGTGTCTTACTTGTGTGGTAATTCAGGACAGCCGTCTGTTGCACCAGCAGCAGATTTAACTGGCACCAGCAGCTTCTGAATGTCCTGCCGACTCAGCAAGCGAGGAGTATTTTGTTCCCAGTATATGCCATTAATTAAACAAGTTGTGTAGGGTGCAACCTGCAAAGAAAGGTACAGATGCCTGATGTTCTCACCTAGTACTTTAAGAAGCTGAAAGAACCTGGTCTAGCATTTTAGGTTAATGCTGTCTCAAATGATGAATATGCAAAAGTTAGTAACTACAAACACTCTGTGGAAAACCTTCATAAAGAACAAAAGAGATGCTCACATCAATGTGAAAGCGAGAAATGTAATTTTCTGGATGTTTTTCATAGTCTACTGGATCATACTGTCCATCATGTTTCCTTACAAGATGATGGTGACGACTCAACACTGTTCCATAGACTTTCCTGAGGTCTGAAGTTCAGAAAAAAAAAAATTATCTCTCATACTTTGACAAAAAGGGTTTCAGTGTTTTCAATCACTATTGTCACTGCATACCTCCAGATCTGGAAACTTCCTTTAACTCATGTGGTTCCACAAACTCACATGGGAGAGCACTGAACATTTCTTGAGCACCCTGAAACCATGAAGTAGGATTTAGAATAAGTAGACCATAAATTTAATGTAACACTGCTCATTAGGTGTTTGAAAACAAATATAAAAATGCCACACACAATTTCACAGCCCTGCCAGAGAACATCTTCAGAGATGTAAACATTGTTTCACACATACCCTTGCTTACCCAAAAACCAAGCTGCCTGGGCATTATGTGCAAGGAATTTACATCATTCTCCACTACTGTAGAATGCCTAAACCAAAATCCAATGCCTGGTTCTTACTTCTAGTGTCTGAGCTGGGAGGCCTCAACTCAACCACAAAAGGGTTTTGCTTCTACTCTGAGAAGCAGTTTCTCTGCAGGAAAGATCCCTGAAGCCACTCCTCCTCAACCACGCTGTTCTAAAGGCCAGGAACTACAAGATGACTTCCCCAATGAGCTGTGATCACAACCAAAAGCTTTTCAGACACACCGTCCATTTGGCTAGAACACATTTATTCTAGGCAGTGATTTCACTTTATAGTTGGAGCCTTGCTAACTGACCTTTGTCGCCAAAACCAGGGGTAAGCCTTTTCCCTATGTCACAGAAAACAGCCCTGAAGTCCAGCACTTGTAAGCCAGGTCAATGATATCCAGATATAAAAACTCAGCAGGTGTTGGAAAAAATAATTCTTTCCCCCATACTTTAATGGAGTGACTCAACATACCTTGTGAGCACAGAGCCAACAGTGGGGAGAGAGTAGGAAAAAAATCATGCAGGTTGGAAAAGAGAGAGGAGCAGTAAGATTTAAACCATGTTTCATGATAAGAAGTTAGCAGGTCAGGCATGATCTCATATTAAATATTTTAGTTTATGGTACTTAAAAATTGTTACTGGCAAAGGAAAATGTGAAGTCCAAGCAAACAAAATGAACCCATCAACCCATTTAACGTGATACAGATCAAATGCCAAGAATTTATATTAACAATAAGATAGCATTTCATCTTGAAGACAATTCTTACCTTAGAAACATTACCAGTGCCTGTAAAGACAAATGTTAAGGGCCCCACCGACTCTGGCATCAGTCCCAGTGAAATTTCATACCCAGCATCCCGTACTGCCTGCACAGCCTGACTGCTATTCCTGTAGTTATGTGCCATCCCAATGTGCTGAAATCAAAGGCACAGAACCATCAAGACATTTTCCACATCCAAATACAGATAATTAGCAGATGCCAGAATGTTATCTAGCTAAAGAAAAATACATACACACACACTCTTACCATGAAGGGAGTGTGATGACCCAGGGCTAAAAATCGTAAACCTAATCCATGTAGAATGTTGATCATTCCTGTTGTTAAAAAAAAAAGAAAATTCGACCATCAGTCTTAATTACAAATATGCACAGTTAGAAACTGCAGAGACTGACTGAAGCCTCAAATCCTCACGGATATTTTCCCCGTGTTTTTATATTAATACTTTACTTCTAAAAAAAGTTTACATAAAACCAGAGAAGGAGAAATTTAATAGCAGTCCACGACCTTAAACTTGCTCTTGGCCCATTATGCTTTTAAGCACTATTTAATATTCAGATATCCTTTTATGAGGTGTGTCCACATCACCAGATTCCAAAGAAGGAAATAAAGGAGTCTCCTGAAGAAACAGTGTTGAAGTTCAATAGAAAGAAATGAGAACCATGCCACACAAAAATCAGATTAAATGTGTAACAGTGACAAACAGATGTTGTTCAAGCTCTCGGGACTGACAGCAGCCTTTTTTTAATCAAAAGCCCAATCAGTTGATCTCTTGCCATTTAGTCTGCTCTAGATTAGATCAATGGACAAACAGGACTTCAAGATGACAACAGTATTAGATTTGTCAGGAATCCATGTGACTATTTGACATGTCGTCTCATGAAAGTAGGAGGCACAAACCAGAATGGAAGAAGGCTGTTAAAAGCAAGAACTAAAAATGCAGCAAGCCTCAACTTTCAGGAAGCACAGACAACCAGAAGTATTACAGGAAGTCACTCGTTGCAAGCCTGCCTTTACTTTATACACTATACCTGCTACACCAGCCCACTTTCCAAAGGCCACAACTCGCATTCCTTTATGATCAACCATTTTTTCATAGTCAAACAGTCGAATTTCCTGAAAATATATAGCAAACTGAGTATTAAAATTTTCAGTGAATGCAGTCTGTGGCACATTGCTCTCACAGAAGAGTGAGATGCCTTTCTCATTCTTCATGATAGAGTCTGATGCATAATACAAGAAAGGCAAATATATCATAACAAGATTTCAGTATAAAAATAAAAACATAACAGTTGCACTGAATTCTTGTTTTAAAGAGTCTCTGCACTGCCCATGCCCTCTTTGCACAGAGCTCCCCAGTGTGCCACTCCAGCTGCTGCAGGCCCATTCACATCCTCTGCCAAGAGGCTGCTCATTTCTGAGTGAACTGGCTGCCTTCCTCTGAAATGGCCAATATGCACTCCAGCTTAGTAACTTTCCAACAACTCTTCGTGCTCAGAGAGAAAGAGTCTCTCTTGAGCACAACATGCTCACAACTCATCTGCCTTATGCACATGAAGAGAGTAACACTGCAAACACAAGATCCTCTGAGCAAGAAATACTCAGTTTCAGGAAAGGATACCGAAAACTGTCCTCGTTAGTCATCTACAAGTCTGTGTGCTGGAAGTAACCATACTAGGCAGCAAGCTTTTGATCACACTTAAGCATTAAGTTCAGCTTCCACCCCATGTTAACTGACAATGGTCTTCAATATGACACAATTTACCTGTCTTAAAATTTCATCCAAAAGGGACATGTTTGCCTCTTGGGCTTTAATAGTGTGAGAGAAGAAGGCATAGTTCTTTTTAGGGATTAATTTGTCCTCTGGAGGTCTCTTCACACCTATTATCAGAGAAGCCTCAGAAATATCTTCTTGAATAACAGCACCTGCTTTGACGTACTCCTATGAAAGAGAAAAATCAAACAAAATTTTTCTATGTTTCTTCTTATTCAGATCTCAGCATATTAGCAACTAGAACAGAGGAAAAACAAATAATTCTACCAAGCAGAAACAAGTTACTGCATGTGACACATTCACAGAATTCTTTGATAAAGAGGTATCAAGTACCAAATTGAATTACCACGCTATTATCCTATTATATGAGGCCAAATTATAATTATGTGTTAGCAAAGTACTTCATCTTAAATTTACAGGCTAAAAAAAGGATATTTTACTATATTTAAAGTACCCTGTAGTATTGCAATAATGAACAGTCCTTTGTAAGGTGTTCAGATACTTGGAAATAAGTTTAAAGAAATATGAAAAATTCAAAAGTATGAAGACTGATGACATGTGCTTTTATAAAATTGCACAAGCTTAAGTCCAAGCTGAAGAGCGATTTCTAAGGAAATGTGTTTACATAGTATGATTTGTGCTTTGAAAAAAAAAGCGCCGTGCCTTAATTAAAAGGTGCCTTAATTAAAAGGTGCAAGTAATCACTAATTCCCCATTTTTGTTTCAATTTTTATCTGTTTTCTCAGTTATCTTACAGCAGAGTATTACTGCTGCTACAAAAACTGTAAAAGCTCCCTGTCCTGAAGCGCACAGCATTAAAGAAGAAAACTCTCTCCTTATTTCACATGAGGAATGGGATTGAAGCAAGAGTGGAATTCACCAGATTCATCTTTCCTGTTCTTTTAAAAAATACAGGGTTTTTTAGAGTTCTTGCCTTCACACAAACAGAAGACAAAAACACCAATGTTAAAGGAATTCCCAAGTTTCTACTTCAAGAGAACCTAGAACTTGTAGGGAAAGTAATGACAGGACACGAAATTAATAAAAACAACTCCAAGAACCCACCACAGTGCCAACATTACATTAAAAGGCTAAAAAAACTACTCCTTCTCCTTTCCACTAGCACATGACTCTTCATTTAACAACAAAATTTACATGTTTCTGGGGGGGGAGGTGGGTTATATGTTTTCTCATGAATAGCCTTTGAATATTATTTTTCCTGTAGTATGGTTAACAACAGAACTGTGATTTTGCTTTGTCTCTCAAAATGGGGCCTTACCTTTTCATGGATGGCTCTCCGGTTTGATGGCTGCACCAAGACCTTGTATCCCATCTTTGTCAACTCCTTAATATGCTTTGGTGCTAGAGGTGCTCTTCTTTCCCATGCATTGACATCCTCCCTCCTGATTGCCAGCACAGACTTACGATGATGCCAACCCTTAGTGTGGTGGAACACACACCCACCATTTGTGTGACTAAAGGCTCGGAGCATGGTAAAGCCTGATGGCAGCAAAGACAAAGTAATAAAATAATACAGGTACATGTATGATTCAGACATTGTTTGTGCAAAAGTTCTGGTCTCCTTTAGCATCTGCTGTAAAACACAAACCAGATACTTCATACTCTAGTTACACCCTATTTTTGTGAGGCATTAATTCAATTTCTGTGAACTTCATTGCATCTTGGTCTGACGAGGTGTCCTTAGAGACAAATTTTCAATTTTACTAGTTGTTTTGATTACTGCAAAGGAAGGCTTTTAATGTGCGCCATCCAGCAAGTTAACTACAAGGCTTAAAAAGAATTCGGGAAACTTAAATTTACCAATTACATTAATTTGCCACTATAAACCATGCAAAGACCATCAAAACTTGCGTCAAGAACAGTCAGAATTAAACACACAGAAAGGAAGCAGAACACAGGCTATGAGGCAATCAGTTGATTAAAAGAGAAAGCCCAGCACTAAGTATTTTTACATAACTAACTCTTACACAGACCAAAAATGGAAGATAAGGTCAAGACTTCAACTACTGCGTATCAGTCAACATGTGTGGCCAGGAACAACAGGTTTTCTCCCTCATATAAATTTTCTGCAAAGTGGAAAAGCTACACTAGGACAGATTCTCACTGCAGAGGGAAACCCCTTTATTTTCTATCTCATCCTCTTCACTCCCAGTGAAGCCATTGTGCCACTGCTCATTTCTGCAGGGACACTGCCAGGTCCAGCATCAAGTACCCAGGAGCCTAAGGCCTTCAGACACTTACGCAATTAAAAGATGTGAATCTCAGAGATAGTCTTCAAAGATGTGAACTTTGTTTCCAACACAATTTTAACTGATAATGCATGAATCTCTGTGTCTGAATCACTTGGAAAATCCTGTTTGTCCTCATGCCTCAAACTTGTAAAACCTCTACCACCTAAAGACTTCAGAGGTCCTGTTTAACTCCAGGCTTGCTGAAACAGAGGGACTAGCTCACAAAGGATGGCATAAACAGAAGCACACAGTCATCTACAATAGCTCCAAGTGAGGTCTTCCAACCATTGCTACATTTGTCCACCAGCGGAGGTACCAGTACTGAAGTTGCATGCTAAGAGGGTTCTCAAAGAGCATGATGATGCCTCTCAAAGAAGAGGAAGCCTTGTCACGTCATGTCATTATCTCTGCACACTAAAATATAACGATGAGAGCAGTTCGTACTAAAACACTACACCTCATACCCAAGCCTGCAGCGAAGCAAATTTCCCTCACACACAGGACTTGAACAAGGAGAGAAGCGACGCAGTCCAGCGAGAGTGCACTGCCCCGCACTGGGATCGCGGGAGTCCGCCAGGAAGCAAACAGTCGGGTGACCTCTGGCAGGCCAGAAGCTCGCCTGCATGCCTCCCTGTGTGTGCTCAGGCTCAGACACAGAGATATCCATATCCCGTTGTAAAAGTGAAACTAACTTCAGCATTCCAAGCCTGCAGCGCTGGGAACCCTGCCCGGCCTCCCCAGCGCATCGAGCGACCGCGGGGCCGCGCCGCGCCCGTCCCTCCTCGCCCGTGCTGGGAGCGGGCCACAGCACCCCGAGCATCCCTGGGGCTGCGACAGCGCCAAGCAGCACGGAGAGGGGCCGCCCGCAGCACGGGGGACGCGGGGAGGGCAACAAATCCCCGGAGAGCGGCAGGGACGGCAGAGGCGCGGCGGCGGGCAGGGGGAGAAGCGGCGCGGGCGGGCGGCGCCCGGCGGGAGGGCGGAGGGCGCCGGGCAGCGCTCGCCG
>VZTG01002916.1:483126-508496 GCA_013397845.1 Melanocharis versteri | reverse complement strand
ACCTCCCCGGCCGCGGGATACACCCCCCCGGCCGCGGGATACACCTCCCCGGCCGCGGGATACACCTCCCCGGCCGCGGGATACACCTCCCCGGCCGCCAGTGGCGCCGCCCGCCCGCGCCCCCCGCGCCCGCGGGGCCAGCGCTTCGAGGAAATGCGCTGAGGAACCTACTTACGGGAACCCAGCAGGAAACATCCCGGCAGCTCAGCGCGGCATGCTAGGAGGAGGCACTTGCCTGAACTTAATGCTGGTCGGAGAGGAGAAGACTTCCTCGGCGAGAGCTGTCAGCTGCGAATATTCCTTGGGAGTCTGGAACCTTTAGCGGGCCACAAGCCTTTCCAGTGGACATGTTACGCAGAAAACATGCGTGTCCCTATGTCGCCGCCTATGCCGCGTGTTCTGCTTTGACCACAAGCCAAATGCTTCGAGCGCTCTACTCGAAAGTTGAGGGCTGTTTTCAAAGTTGCAGTGTAATTTGAAACACTGACTTTAAAACATGCATCAGAAGCATAAGCATGAGCCAATTGGGGTTTCTAGGATGAGCCTCCTTCAGCTTTTTACATTGGAAGATACTATCTGTAAATGACTCCTTATAACTGAAGGATCTCATATCTGAGCCGCCCTTGAATGCCCTAACTACTGTGATGGTGATGAAAAACTTTTCAAAAGTTCCCACAGTCTTTTATGAGGCCCGTGACGTGATCTAGAGACCTATAGGACTGACTCCTGTAGATGAGAAGGATGGGTTGATTCCTAATTATAGAGTGTTGCTTGGATATATGCACAGTTGAAGGTCTGATCAGCTCTGCAAACACAGAACTGGATTTTACAAAACAGTGTAAAAAACCTTTTTTTTAGTACCAAAGCATTTCACTTTCAACATATTTCTGTTTGCAAGAACTTTTAGAGATTCCTTCATGTGTATATAAAAGATACTTCACTTTTAGCTAAAACTCTATATACACCACTTTGCTTAGGGTCAAAGTATTTTTTGTGCCATTTGAAATTATTGAAATTTGTACATTTTAGTTTACTGACGCTTTTAGAATGTTCTTCTAGGGAAATGAAGTTCCAGGCTGGGCCAAAACAGTCAGCAAACCAAAGATCATCCTTCTTTAGTCATAGAGATGTACTTGGTGACTCTGGCTTTATCCAGCAGCAAAACTCTAAGTGCAAGAAGGAAGAGCAGAACAAATAAGGACGTGACTGAGATACGGCCAAAATGCCATTTGGAGAGTTGATTTCTGCCACAGATTTGCCATCCCTCTGAAGGGAGATTGAGAATTTTATTAGCATCATTCGGGTCTCTTTCTGCATCCAAAACAGACCAGGAGGACTGCACTCCAAAAGTGCCCATTGCGCTTCGAAGAGAAAAAGGCAGCCTAAGCAACCAGCATGGACTCATGCTGTGACAATGTAAAGCCAGGTAAGGTGAATCCCACCTGCACTGTACTGTGTTCCAGATAGGGAAGACTGAACGGCTTAAAAGGAATAAAACAAATCTGGAATTCAGACTTTACAAAACATGCTAATATGGAATTAGAACTGTTTTCTGTAATAAATACCTTCTGGTCTCTGTGGATTGTGATTCCATCTATCTGAAAAACCCTAATTATAAGGTCTAATTCTTACTCGGCTGGAAAGCTTTTTGCTCAGCACTGTGGGGCAAGTGCTGACTTCCATTACGGTAACAATAAACTCCCAGAACACATGGAGAGAGGTGGACTTCATAGATTTTGTTCTTAGACTATCAAGTATAAATCTTGAATCTATTGAAGTCAATGAAAAACTCACACCAACTTCTGCTGGGGTAGGGTTTCTCCCTAGGTCTCAAGCGAACAGGGGATTTGATGTCCTGGAAAGATTATTGCAGACTGTGTATCTACCTCTCAAATTCTTGTTTCTCCTTTAATTCTGGTTTTATACTACAGAGATCAAGAAGTTCCAAGAAGCTTTTGGGCTTTCAGTCAGAATGAGGCTATTGAAAAACATGACCTTTTGTTCAAAAGCCGCTACCTGCAGTGGCTGTTGACTGCCACTGTGAATACTGACCTCACAGCAGAGTACTAGACATCACTGAACAGCACAGTGTTGTGTTCTCTACAATCATGTAGAGAGTATATTTACATTCCTATTGCCCAGTGGGGAAAATTGCTTTCTCAGCATCCCCAAATAAAGACTTTCTCATTTTAGTAGCACCTAAGATGTGGGATAAATCTGTTCACATTCATAAACACTAGAATTCACAGTAGCATCATTTATGCTCCTGTTCTCTGTAAAACTTTGTCTTTTGCATTCACAGTGCATACTCAGACTGCTGCATCAAATTGAGATGCCTTTTTAAGTCGTTCTCATAATCCTTAAGACACCACATAAGTATTTTTAAATGGCTGTGTAAATAAACCTAAACACAGAAAATTACAGCTTTTGATATCAGGCTAGTCAGCAAATTAGTGAATTGGCTCATTAGAAGACAAGTACCAGGTTCATTGCAAGAAACCACAGCAGCTCAGCTAAAAAAACCTGACATACTTCCATAAAAATCTCCATTGAATCTATTAATTAGTCTTACCAATGCTCACACCAGTAGGGCTTTCACGTCAATAACAATCCACCACTAAGTACGGATCCATGGAATGAATAAAATCAAAACTGGTGCCTTGTTTTGAGAGAATCAGGGGTTACTGCTTAAAGAGTCCATTAAAGCAATTATGCCGTAGCTGCGTTAAAAGTGCAACCCTGCTTCTTAGGCTCCTTCAGCAAATAATGGCTGTCACTGCTTTAGCTCCTGTGAGTGAAGTTTGCCTGAAAGAGTCGAACTTCTTTTGAAAAAAAAATCATGACAAAACTCAACTTTTTTTTTCCATTTTTGTAACATTAGTGTCTTTATCAATTTGGCAGTAGGAGAATGTGTATTGTTCACATTTTAAAGCTGATGAAAATGGCACAAATTTATGGTCCAGCCCACAATTCACATTCAGACCAGTACCAGACCAGACGTTCAGGACTTCTTCACTAATGTTTTTTTGCAAGAGTTCCTGATTCTTCATGGACCTTTAAAATCAGAGATATAAAAATTATTTGAACAAAATATGAAAATAGTAGGAAATATGTAACATGTATATTGACAGGTTCTTGACCAGCAAACTACCTCTTAACCATGAAATAAAACAGAACTGAGCTGCCTAAAAAAAAATAGCTATTTCTTTAACAAGGATACTTCTCATTCTTCAGTACAAGTCAGCAGACTTAAACAACAGAAGGTGTGTGCAGGCGTGAGAACAAAGTGGGATAGGGATGGGAAGAGGAAAAGGAGATGTCTGCTTAAGCCATAATTGCTGATTTAAAAAAAACAAAATCGTGTTACACTATTGTCTCAGTATGGTGAGTTTTGACATCCATTGAGAAGTACATGTTAGAGCAGGTCCTGAAACACAGGATGTAAGGAAAAGTTTTACCCAAGAACAACAACCAGGTGTCCCAAACTGGATCCTCAATGCACTCCCGCATGTGATCAGAGTGACGGGACATCCAAGGGCCAGCTGGCTTTCAAATCACTTCTAGGTAACTTTCTGGGTGCTATAGTAAGTGTTCTGACACAATTGTTAACTTTAAATTAATATACATTAGGGTAAGATCCTGAATAGTCATGTAAGTGCAACAGAGATTGCCTTGCCTTCCCATCAAGGTATCTATACAGATTCCTTTCACTCTACCATCTGGAAGAGTGCAGTGGAAATGAAAAACAGCTTTCCACAGAGGAAATATGAGGGCCATAAACAGGAACTAGACTAAAAAATGTAATTAATGCCATGAAGATTTTCCTACCTTGTTAATCCACCTGTTTTACTATGTGAATTTTATGACCTAGTTCCTTCTCCCTTGCAGCCAATTCCATCTGCCCGGGAATCTGCCCAAGAGCCTGAGACAAAAACTGCTTCTTTTGTGCTACCCTTTAAAAATTACTTTTGTATGACATAAATACATCATAAAACACACCGTTAACCAAGGCACATTATCTTTCTGTGTAATCTTCAATATTTAGATCTTAAATCTGGTGTGGATAAAAACACTGTAGAAAAAAGGATAGACCCACCACATAACTATATGTGAACACATTTATATGCACATACAAGCACATGCGTGTATACATACTCTTGTGTCTTCATCTTCTTTGGGAAAGCATTTAAATTACAACCAGTGGACACATTTGAGAAAAAAAAAAATTACTGAAGGCTAGTGTGCCACTTAAGGTGTTTAGTAAGTATGAAAGAATTAAAAGCTTTATACTGTGTTTATGAAATCAAATATTTTTGTCTTGGCTCTGTACATCCCATATCATAAGATAACAAATAAGTCCATAATAATAAAAGTCTACCATTAAAACATTACCTTGATTTCAATTCCTGAACAGAAGAACAAAACAAAAAACCAAACCAAAACAAAATTTTAAAAAAGGCAAGAAATAAAACCAAAACAAATACCAGTCTTGAGGTAGTAGCAATGACTCAATGACTTAAATAGGTTGGTTCTGAGTAGCTCTTTCACAATAAAATGTAAATGCTTATCATTTTATCATTTAAAAGGAGGACATGAGAGTGAATCAAATAAGGATGCCTTTGAGTTGACAAATTAAATATTGTTTATGCAATTATAAAATCTTTGAGTGACCTCAGCAATTTTCAGTGAATGGGATATTGTTTTAACATTGATATAGAATTCAAATTACTAATGTCTCTGACTTTGTTTGGCAAAATAGAAGAAAACATTTGCCTATTAGGGAGATCAAGATGGAGAACAGTAGCATGAATTAACTGACTTAAAAGGAAATGATTTTGCCACTAAAAGAGATTCTACTAAACAATCAAAATCAAGGTGCAGAATGGAACTCCACTTGTTAATGGGCAATAACAAAGTAAAAAAAAATTCTCAAGAATCATTTTCTCTCGCTCTCTCAAATATTAGACACCAAACCACATTTCCAAAGAATTAAACAACAAACCTCACGATCCTTTTAACAAGAGTGCATTGTTCTTCTGATGTGAGGACTTACAGTTTACATATTTGTTACTGTATGCACAAAAAAACCCTGCATGCTTTCCTTACAGCAATATCCCTGGAGACTTCCATCCATAAGACACTGACGGCAAGGATATATAACAAATACGCAGTTAAATATACTTCAGATGAGCTCTTTGAAGCATTTAACCCTGTCCTGTCTGCTCTTTTTCCTAAAATACCTACAGACATATTATAGTTAGTCTTTCCTCCAGATACAGCACTCAAAAGTGCTTAAGTAAATTAGTGTTTCAAGTACAGTCATACTGTTCCCTTGAGATCCAAGGGACCCAATTCTCAGTTATATCTGCATCCTTTTAACCACTTTGGAATGTAGTGGGCTTCTAAAACCCTTCAAATGCGTAGAAACAGCCCCTCTGAAAATAACCTTTGTTTAAGGAGTTCCTTTTTCTGGTACAGTACTGCAATAGAGCTCCAGAGAATTCCTCTCCCCAGAGCCCTGTGCCAGGAGACAGAGCAGCAGGTGGTAAGTGGCACAGCAGCCTGACAGGATCTGACTTGGCGTCTGGTGATCTAGAACTCTGCTCTGCTTTCCAGGCCTCATGCAGAGAGCTTTTTACATTTACATAATGATCATGGAGAATTTGTCCATTTCTCCATGATGATTGTGGAAAAAAAAAAAAAAGCAGGAGCCAAACTTTACGGTGACAAAAGCATCAGTGACACCTTATTCATCAGTGGGACCCTTTCACTATGCACCTGAAGGGATGAAAACATGGCATGACTCACTAGAGTTTGTTTTCCAAAACAGAGTATCATATAGTATTTTGGTCTACATCTCACTGAATATTATAATGCTTTAGGAGAGTACTTTGCTGGACTTGAGAAACTGTGGAGAGAATTTTTTTTATAAATATATGCATTTGTGTGCATATGTATATTGTGTGCTTGCAGAGAGAGACCATCTTCTGAATTTGATTAAAGTAACGCAATCCACCAATTTTGCTTTCTGGAGGAAATAATGGTAGTTGACAACAGAATCAAGGAATCAGTTTGGTTGGAAAAGACCATTAAGATCTTCAAGTCCATCATAAATACATTATACTTTTTATGTGATAACTGACAAGAGTGGTCTTCCTGAATATAAAAGAAAGAACATACTTTGGTGTAATAACAGCTCAGAAATAGAAGGGGAAACAAAGAAATTACCAAAGTGAAGCATTTTCCAATAATTTTTTCCAATGTTTCTCAACAAAATAGTTCAAAGATTTCAATCATTCAATTTGGAATAATCTCACTTCAGCAAAAATTAAACTTTTTTTTTAAATTTTGAATTATTATTACCATTCCAAAATAAAATTACTTTCTAAATAAAAGTTTTTAGAATAATGTACATCTAAATGTTTGGGTTTTAAAAAATTTGGGATAGCCATGTAAAAACTCTGTAAAAATAACACCAAGTCTGAGCTATTCAGGTTAATCCAGATGCCTTAATATTGAAAAAGGAGTCTCCAGAAGGCAGGAAATGTACTATTTAAGTAACAGGTCTCGGAAACCTCTGACTACGCTGAACTGAAGTTTATTCCATGCAATTCCTCCCTAACATAAAGCCAAGGGAGTTAATTGACTTTCAGTGAACGAGCAGCTGAGGCAGTGTCAAGCATTACTCATCTCCAAGGGATGTTATGCTCTGCCAACTCCAGCGTGAAAGCAGAGTACTCCCAGAACAGTGTTAAACACAAAGGGAACCACTGCAAGGGAACTTGTCAGAGTGAGTTTCGACTCTGTCAGGTTATCCTGCCTTAAAAAAAAAAAAAGAATTTACTAGAGAAATTTAGAAATACAAAGAAATGTGACTTTCAATCCCTTCACATTGGAACAAATTCAACACAGAGCATTGGCTGCTGGCTGGCTCTGGTGAAGATCTCCCTCAGAGGAGATCTTCCTCTGTGGGAGGAAGATCTCCGTCCCACTCCCTCCCACTGTGCTCTGGAATGAGGATCTGGCAATAGGCAAAATTCTTGCCAGTACCACACTGCTACATCATTAGCAAGGTAATTATGAATAGTCTTTAGTGACAGCCGTAAATGGGATTTGTCAAAAAATGAGAAATTTTTGCCGTGTGTAAGAGAGAAGGATGCTAGTTCTCAAAACATGTTGACAGATGGGATTTCTTGCCAGTTTTCAACCTGGATATAATGTGTATGAGGGGGAAAAAAATTCTATTGCAATAGTTTAAAGTGCTCGTATGTATATCTAATGAAATCCATGTGCTGCCACTTTGCCAGCTCTTCTCAGCAATACAGAATATTTCCACTTGATGGCACCAAATTTTTTTTAACCTTAGCTCAAAATAATTCTCTAATGAGATTCTGATTCTGAATTCCGTGGAGAGAATCTGGAAAAAATATTTATTTAATGCTTTATTCTGAGCACGTTTCTTTTCTTAAAAATCTGGACTTGTTTATAAGAATTGCAGTGAATTTCTTACAGTGGCTTTGTCTCTTCTATTTGACCATGACAGTTATTCGAACTACCTATTTTTTTCCCCAGTGCTTAGAGAGTATCTTCTTTCAGTGAAGAAAAGGTTATGTTACCGTATTGTTTTGAGCCAGCTCCTGAACATGGATGAATAATACATTTTAAGACAATTTCTTTTCCTGGCCCAATCCTGGAAGCTCCATAGGCATTTGCTTGTTTTAAAAAAGAAAGACACCCATACAGATCATAACAAAATAACAGGCAGTTTTTTAAGGGCTGACTACCAACTTTGATTCTTACCCTAAATTACCTATTGCTTATTAGTAGTAATTACTGACTAGTGATTCTTCAATAGCCTTAAGTACTTTCAAAACAACTTTTAAACTCCACTTTGTTGTTCTATTTAGGCACTAGGAGCGTAAACAAACAAAACTGTAGTTTCAATAGTTGTCCAGTTCTTGGGGATTTCACAAGCTTCAGACAATGGTCGGAATCATGTACAATGTACCAGATAATAATAGATGGTATACTGGATAACACTGGATTACAGTAAATACCCATTTCTTGTTTCTCATCTCCTCTTGCGACAGTAAGGTGTGTAAGGTAGGGCTGAGTCCTGTGTCTGTGCAACACCTGCATGGGGAAGGGAGGATGACGTGGTTCATGACTAAACCTCCCAGGTGCTACAGTGGCCTGAATGAAGTACTGAACCATCTATTCAGGTTCTACAACTGTAAACAAGCATTTTAGCCACATATAATGATATCTGTAATGTTCCTGTCTATAAAACAGAATGTGGTGCAGAATTGGGGTTTGGAAGGATGAGGGGGCACAGTTCTCTCTAGGGAGAGAACTGGGAAGCAGGGACAGAACAGTTTTGTCCATGTCCTCATCCAAAATTAGGGTACTAGTTAAGGGGTTTCAAGGCACCAGGTAATAACAGAATTCTTCTTCCAGAGGCTGCATTTTTAGGTCTTGTAGGAGCAGACTCTGCAATGTGTGCTCTGCACAGACATTGTGTATATGTGCAGTAGAAGAGCCCTTAGGATGTGCTGTATTTATTGGGCAGGTGAAAATCAACTGCTTAGTGTGTAAAGCAGGGCTGACACTTCCCAGATACATCACATTTACCGAATGCCTGTGACAGAGCTTCTCCGTACACACACATGTATGTACTGTCACTTAGATGTTCAGATACGCAGCATGATTGAAGCTACTGTCACTGCCATGAACAGGCTGCCAGATATCCAAAGGTCTCACTTAATTTATAAAAAAGAGTACTTCTATGTAAAAGCCTAGGTAGAGGTTGCTTTCATCTACAAATCTCCCTTCCCTTTTGTCGCCTGCTCTCTTCTCCTGCTCTGAAGGTCCAAACTTCTCTGAGTCCTGAGTCGACCTCTAAAGTGCTCTTCTGATCTATAATATTTAAAGGATTATCCAATATGACTTGATCATCTACCGCCAGTTCATGAATCTATAATGAGACTGATTTCCTATCTTCTTCAGAAGTATCTTCCTTTAGAGAAAGATACTTCTGAAGAAGAATCTCTAGAGAAAGATTTCTTTCTCTACTGTGAGAAAGTAAGCCACCTGCCCAGTCCTGGATGTTAAGATTTCTATACAATCTTAGCTCAATTTGAGACCTGCTTTTGAGGTCAAACCCCTCTCTTTGAGGATATGAATATTTCAAGTAACTGGGGTTCTTAGACCTGGAACTGAACTGAGTCACCAAAACAAATACCTGTCATGGTCTGGTTTTCCTCCTTTCTATTCTTAAAGAACAGCATGGAAGAACGTTCAGTCCTACAAACAGCACTATTCTTTAACATTCAGTTATTATTTTAAGCAAGTGATCTTTTATCATTTCTGTCTAATAACATCAGTCATTGCAACTAACTATAAAAAACCCTAAGCTTTTCACTTTTTCATTTTACTTTACGCTCTTCTGTCATCTCTTCCCTTCACATTTCTGTTATTCCATTACTACGTGACATTTCTGGTGTTTCATTTTCTATTAGAACCTGAAAAAAATTGGTGAGGAAATCCAAGAGCCTGTGAAAAGAGCATGAACCTCCTTTCTTGTGAGGTCGATGTTTCGGTGTTGTTTTGGTGTGGACGGTCGGGACGGATGGTGACGAGAGATTTCTATAGTTTGGTTTTAGAGCATGAGGTTTATTGCTAAGGGCGTGGATGTAGGGGCCTTGCTTGGAGCTGCCAGCCGCGGCTCGAAGCAGGCCAGAAAAGCGAAAGAGAGCAAGAAGAGCAAGAGGGAGAGAAGCAAGAGAGGTCTAAGGGATGTCTAAGAGAGAGCGAGAGAGCAGGAACAAGCTTCCCTGTTTCATCTTCCCCAACACTTTCTGGCTCTGGAAAATACAAATAGCAATCATTACTAGCTACAGCTTTATTAGAGATAAAAGATAGCAACTGGGAGCAATATTTCTCTTTTCCTCACCCAGAGGAAGAAAACTCCTGGCACCATAGCATCTTTCCAAGCCACTTCAGCTATCTAGCACCCAGCCCAAAGCAGCTTCTCTGGGAGCAGAGATCCTGCCAGGGCACATCAGCCCCAGCACACACTCCAGTACTGCCATTCTGATGAACTATGTGGACTTTAATTAACAGATGAACTACCCCTAGGACAGAGGGCTGACATCCAAACTCATTTTCCATGGGCTAATTCATCTCACTTAAACCCTTCATTTTCCCTGTTTAATAGGGATCAACCTCTGTTGGCCATATTAGTCTTAACTCACAATTAAACCAGAAGTTACTAACGTCACACAAAAAGAAACCAAACTCAAAATTACTCTTTTGCCTCCCATGTTCCAACAACTACATTTGCCTGAGTAGTGTCCTGACAACATACCCCTGATTTACCTCCCATATCTTCGCAATAACTTACTTCTGTTCCACACAAATTCTGTGTCATGTCATTTTTATTACTAAGAATTATTTTAAATTAGAAATGGAGTAGTGGAGAGAAGTTGCATGCCAATGCCAAATAATTCTGCAAACATCCTATGCATAAAGCTCCATAGCCTCTTTTTTTTTTGTCACACGTACTTTGTGTTTAATTGTGGTTATGAAGTTATTAGGAAATTACTGTCTCTGATTAGATTCTGTATTATTCTGGCTATAAGGCAGTGCTTTGCTCACTTTTTGTTAAAGGATATTTCTGGTATATCAAATCTAGGTGCCAAATGCTAGTCTAAGTTCAGAGACAAGGTCTGGGCCATTTTACATCCATATTAACTATAGTGGAAAAGCTCAGTAATGACCAGGATACCCCCATATTTCACCTTTCCCAGATGAGAAGCTAGCTGACCCTCTCCAAGGCAAGTATAGAAGATGCTCTACATGTGGGTGGTAGGGATAAGCTGAGACTTTGGGCTCCAGTAGGAGTATAAGCCCTGAAGTACCATGACAGGCATGAGCCAAGGTCCAAGAAAACATATTTTTAACTGTTGGACTCAGTGATCTTACAGGTCTTTCCAACCTTAATGAATCTACACTTCCACAATATTCAAATTGCTGATTATTCACAGGCCTTTCAGGGTATTCGTCTACAATTCTCCATTGCTCTAAGTGATCTCATCAAGATGTCATTTTATCAGTAGTAAATAAATTAACTGACCATGGCTCTTGTGCAGACTAGTGCCAGAAATGTGTTCTTCAAGGACTTAAGAAAACAGAAGCTGCTGAAGAGAGATGAAGTGGAAAGAGTTAATGATGTTAATCTGTGCAGGATCTGAAGCAACTAAGTGGTCTGCAATCCAGGAAGCTGCTCATTTCTGAAGAGTGTTGGGCAAAAAGGCAGTGATACTGGCAGAGCAAGGCTCTCAAGTGGCAAGCTCACTGAAGCAGAGAGGGAAAAAATCAAACAGGTTGTTTATGCCATTTGAGTCTTACTGTTTCGTCAAGAAAAGGGCCCTTCATACAAAGAAGTGTGTTCTGTGAGAGAAACAGGAACCCACAGAGGCAGCCAGTGAGTGGCTAACCCAGTTATACCTACTAATACAAGATAGCTATTTCACTGATAAATGTGACATGGTGATGATAAAGATCGCAGGAGGATGACACTCAAAAGAAATACAAAAGAAATCACTATCATAGGACAACTTCATATTAGAAAAAATAATAATTGGAAAGCCATAACAAGCTGTTCAGAAGAGCAGAGAGAAATACTCACGAGCACCAGTTGAATACATAGTATAAAAAGAAAGGTAGTACCTGCAAATAATTATGCACACACAAAATGCAGCAGTGTGGCACCAAACATTTTAAAGTAGAACCAAGAAGCAAAGGCAAAGGTGATGCAGATTTTTTAGCAGATGTGGGTTACATCATGCAGTAAAGAAACACGTGTCATTAGGCAAGCTATGTACAAAGTGATACAAAGCAAAACATTTTACATTAGCATCCAGCACAGGCAAACAGAAAAACAGGTGCATGAAGCTGAAGAACTTCTCCAAAAAAAAAAGTAGTGTAGAAGCAGTGCAACTATCTTCCTTTTAGCCACTATACAAACTGGGAACTGCTCTGTGGTAAAGTGTATGCAAATATCTAAACAGATCTAGGAAAACAAAGAGACATTTAAAATAGATGTTAAAATGAAAATAAGATGCATCTGTTGAGAAATCAGGTCGATAAAGTTTAGCTTGTACCATGAGATTATTATATTTTTGGAAGCTTGATTAAGAGGGTATACAACACAGAAGGCACAGAAAGAAAATACTACCAAAGGAAAAGTCTGGTTTTGCATGCAGTAGGACATGCTTGCAAACAGAGCACATGAAGGTGGATGTGTTTGCTGAAACGCCTACTGGTAAAGGATATCTTGCAGCTAGAAGAAAAAAAAACTTTTAAAACAGAGAGTATTGCTGTTATTAGCAAGAATAATTAGTCACAGCATTTCTGAGCACCATCTATTTTCTGAAGAATGCTTAATATGTGGGTGGAATTAGGTAACTGGTGCATGTGACCACGTGCCTACCACAAAGGCACAGGAAGGTGTTATTCAGCCAGTTTAACACTGGGTAAAAAGCACATCTAAAGCAAAGTTCATGAAATCTATTTTAGAGGAGATGAGGAGATGGATCATGCTCTGGGAATGTTTTTCTCTTTAGTGACTTTAAGAGGAGTCTGGACAATTAGACTCTGAACAGTTTCAGTTAGGAAAGATTAGGGTCAAACAAAGCACCAGAAGAAATGCTTTCTAATGATTTTCTGTATCTGTTGGACAAAATACCCCAAAAAAATTGATTTATTTTGAAGTCTTGCTCGTAACACTTGTTTACTTTGAATATTTCTAAGGTTTTTTTCCCTTGCTGCAAGCACTTGGACGCAGGACAGTATGTTAAGTCAGGCCCATCGCATTTTATAAAATTAGTGGCACTATATACTGAGAAGTGAAGACACCAAAAAATAAATCTATCAATCTTCTAGAAGCTTCAATCTTCTAGGCCTGGGTTATCACACCAGACAGCATTAAGAACATGGCCCTGTGTCTGAGTGGACTGTATCGTTGAAGATGTCCTAGCTACTTGCTACTTCTTTAAGTTTCCACCCACTCTTCCCTTCAGCACTCCTCAGAGAAGTAGGGAGTGGACTGCAGCCTTGGGCATGCTCTATACACCCAGCACAGGATCTTTTCCTGTAGTTGAGCAATGCATCCAACCCTTCCATACAAACACCACCTAAATTGCATAAGAACAAGCGTGCACACTAGCTGCCTCTATATTAGTAGATAAAACAAGCACTGGACTGCTTTGGAAGCACTTAACCTAATTGACAAGAAAAACACAAAAATCAACCTGTATTTATATTATTAAATTTTCTTACTCTCCAAAAATAAAGTAGCTGCATCCCACCTGCCCAGTGGGAATGGTCTCTGATCAATACTGATCCTTAGCTGTGGGAATTGTTTGCTTGGCCCTCACTAAACCCTGCTAGTGGCTGGACTAACAACTGAGTTTCAGTGCCCAAGAGGGCACTGATCTATTCACAGTCCAGATCTATTCAACTATTTTGGAATAGCCAGTATTCATGGTTCTGTACACAACCTGTACAGAGTTTTCCTTTTGTTAACGGAGGGTTTATGGCTCCATGACAGTGTTATTTACGAGCAGTTTCCGTTCTGATACTGCGTTGAGAAGGAGGACTTCATGCAAGCCGAGGGCTCGTGTGCAAGAGTACCTGACAGAACCAGGGACTCGGGCTGGGTGGTGAGTAAGACACAGGTTTCTACAGGAATGCACAAAGCTCCAGACCAAAATGGCTGTGTGGCCACAGACTTGAATGAGTATACACAAAGTACTTTTTTCTTCTACATGTGTGTGTGAGGGAGAAAGGGGGTGGGGAGTAAAAATTACCTACTTATGTGAAGGGAAATTATGAGAAAAACAAGTTTGTAATCCTGGGTTTTCCCAAAAACCTCCTGCTGAATTTCCACTGTTTGCTTTCAATTACCAGCTATAGAAAACAATTGCTTAAATCTCTGCCCTTCACATCCAAATCATCAAGCAAAGATTTAGTTCAATTGGATTTCACAGAGATGACAGGATCTGTCAGTAACTTTAACAATGGAGATTTTCTCCTATGTCTAGTTTTACATGCCAAGTTTCTTTCTGCTTAGCTACAGTCTTAGACATGATCCGTGTAATTCCAGTGCAAAAGCCTAACACAGACTGTTCCTTCAAAGCAGGGAGGGGTCTGTTTTGTATTACAGTTTTATAGCTAGAACAGGTGTTCTAGTCACCCAGCTCATCATCATGAGGAGCATGCTCCTCTTAATTAAGGGAGTCTATAATTCAAGGGTATCTTGTTATGACCCACTTTTGTCTTTAATATAGACAAATAGAAAATGATAGCATTAGTGGTCAGATTGGGAATTAAAAATCAACCCATGGTTTTGGATTCCATCTGTCTTCCTTGACAACACGTTCCTTCACTGGCGTGATGAAGGTTCAGGTCAGAAGGACCCAATAACAAAATAGCTTCTCAGCTCATAGATACTGAACCCTTGCATATTTCTGTATGTCAGAGACCAGGAAAATCTCCTGGCTTTGGAAAGCAAAGACACGAAACAAAAGGAAATGATACTCGCTCCCAGGGATCACATGAGGGCTCAGTCTTGACAGTGCACACCAAAAAAAAACTTGAATACTGAGGAATCTATCAGCAGAAAGCTCAAAGAAGACCTGGTTTAGATTCCTAAGGATCAACTCACATTTCAAACACTCCCTTTTACTGGATAATAGCATGTACAATATGCCCCAAGAAAATTAGCAATTCCTTTACAGTGTTATTAGTGTTAATAGCTAATGAACTATAAAAGCAACAGACAGTTGTGGTATGAGAATTTTTTTTCTGATTGATTAATTTAAATTTAATCTTAATTTGTTTCTGTTTCACTAAGAAGCTGCTGCCTTATTCTGAGCTACAACAGTGGCAATTAGCAGCAGTATCCCACTGTGAGTATGAGGCTGATTGCATGGTACATCTGCAGTGGAGTGACACTGCCCAGATATCTATTGAAGAGATCAGACTACTAACCCCAAAAATGCAGGATTAGCCATAAATATTTATTCAGCAGCACATTCTGAAATAGTCTATAGCATGGCAACATTTCACGGGTGAGAAACACTGTGTCCCTTACTTATTATACCCACAATTGCTGCTGCCCATTTTAGCTCAGTTGGTCAAAGCACGGTGCTAATAATGCCGAGGCTGTGGGTTCAATGCCCGTATGGGCCATTCATTTAAGAGCTGGACTTGGTGATCCTTGTCCAACTCAAATTATTCTGTGATTTTTACCAATATAAATGGAATATTTACATTTTTGAGACACACTTTTATCTTTCTCTCTTTCTGTCTGCAGAGTGCTAGTATTTGGAATTTAACATAATATCTTCCCAAAACAATTACATACCAAGTGGATAATATTTCAGCATATCCATATTATCATGTTTCTAATACCCATGTCTCACACTGACTCAACTGAAGTTGGTGGCAAAACGTAAGTTCCATCAAGCTTCTGTCTGAACTTTCAGTGAAAATAAGTTATTTTATTAAAAATTGCAAGGCAGTTTTCAGTATTATATACAATTTGAGAAGTGGATTAAAAAAATATGTATCTAAATTGTGAATATTTTCTGCTGCTCATTCTGAATAATACATATTGCAATAACACAGAATACTACAATGTGTCACCAGATTTTTAGAAAGAGTAACAGAGTAAAACTATATGATACTTGAGAACATCCAGATCAATTTGGATATGGTGCTCCTGACAACCTGGAAAGCCCTTTGGAAATGGAAAATTATTAGTTACAAACTGAGGTACCATAAACCATTTTTTACTTTTTTAGATTGCTGATAACACAGGATAATTGTCTTTCAAAAATTTGGGTTGGGTTTGTTTTCTTTTTTCATTCCATTTAATAGGATTTAAATTCCAATCTCAGGGGAAAAAAAGCCAATCTTCAACACAAAAAAAAACCCTCTCCCAAGCTCCAGAAACCCTCAGCAGGATCAGCACAACATAATTTTACGTTGCCTTTTCAGTACCACAGCCTGGCAGAAGCCTCAGTGCTTGAGATCCAGGGTCTCCAAATACAGTTCTTCATTGTGAGGGGAGCACGCAGCCTACAAGTACAGCTGCCACACTGAGGAGGTGTCGGATGACTTACAGTGAGTTTACCCTGGCACATGGGCTGCCAGTTATTTCAGGTCCCCAGTGCAGGGAAGAGACAAGACAGCAGGAGTGTGTCTACAGTCATTGCCGCCAGCTCATCTTGCTCTCAGCTTCACATCTGATCCAGCCCCAGCAGTCTTGAGACCACCATGAGACTCCTCTTGGGTTCCCAGGGATAGATATAAGGGTGTGGTGGCTCTCAAACATTTGAAGAGATCGATAGGTATTCAAGGGTCAAGAAGGTTCTCTGTACTTGCTGCAAATGTTTCACGTATAAAGCAAGAAGCATTCACTTTTATGTGAATTCATAAAATCCAAAATATCAGACATTGAGTGGGAAATATGGGAAGTTTATGTAGTTATATTTTCTTATGCTAGACTTCACTAGGTAAACATACTTATACTTCAGTGCTGTTATTTTCAAATGCTAATTTTTGTTGGAAAGATACAGGTATCCAAAAGAGATTCCTCCCCAAGGAAGATACTTTTTCAAAAGAAAACCAAGAACATGTTTTCTGATTATTCCAAACAGATTAAAGTTCTAACAATTCAATAAAATCAAATTAATTTCGGTATATTCCTTAAAGAGATGGGAGAAATCTCCTATGCATTTAATTTTTCTGCACTGAAGAATATAGAACTCTTGTGTTCTCTCATCTGTGCTAGCTATTAGAAATAACAACTGCTTTGACATTACCTGCAGCAGGTACAGCCTATTTCCCCAAGCACTTTGCTAGGCTGGAAAGTCTTCACAGTAGAATACAGACACAACTATGGGCTCCAGAAGAGCCTGCATTGATGGGAGCTGAAGGTTTCTTAAAATCTACCAGGCGCAAGAAAGAATGGCATTTGACAATGAAATCTAACAATTGTCGGAATTCTGTTCATCCAGCAGGAAAAAGTCCTTAATCTGCACAACACAGGATGGACTATATGCAGATCCAGGGGAAAAGCTGAAAACAAGAAAGCAGCACAATATTGTACATGACAGTATTTTTCCTCTCTCTTTAAAACGAGACACTGTGCAGCCAGGAATGCGAGACACAGCGCTGCCAGTGACTACACCACATACTGACTAGGCAGCAGGACTGGGATCTCATCCCTGCTTCCAAAGCTGCTTGAGAACTCTGTGTGCACTCCACAGCACCCAGCTAGAACAACAGCACCGTTCCCTCTGGTTGCCTGACCCAGTAGGGCAGGGGAAGGAGCCCTTTTTCCTCACTGTCCTGCTGGCCACATCAGTGTTTTCATGTCAGATGCAAAGTAAACTAGGAGGCTTGGAGAGTGCTTTCACTCAACATTCTCCATTGCCAAAGGACTAGGATGGTCTCCTGTAATGCCAGTGTTGGTGTTATGAGTCAGCCACACAAAGCAGGGTACAGCTTCTGGCTATGTGGATAAGTAACCTTACCACCAAATTATTGTGCAAAAAGTGGTCACTATCACCATATGCTGGGATTTCATCTTGTTCACCCAGAAGACATCATAGAGAACGACGTTTCAGCAACTGGATTGCTTCAGGAGGCTGCTAGAACTGCAAAATATCTGCAATAAAGGTAGTACCTAACACGGTAGGGACTGAGTCTCTTTTTCATGCTGCTAGAGGCGCCTATGTCTCTCCATTGATGGTATAGAAAACACAGACATTAATGTTCATTTACTTCCTGTTAAGATGCCCGAAGTCATAAGCATTGCCCAAGGTAGACAGGCTGGTTTCACTCATACCTTGAGCAAGATTTTTCTGAATTGAACTTTGCTAACAAGAATACAAAAATCTGGAAAACAGAATTATTCATAACCTAATTACTCCATGTGGCGTGTAGCAATCACTTGATTATAAAAAGGGGTGAGAGGTAACTATATCTAAACCCTGGATAAGACAGTGGGACACTTTACAATTTGGCGCTTCATGGTCCTTAGGAAATGAAAACTAAAAAGCTGAAGAGAGTAAAAGAAGCAGATGGCTTGTACAGGGAACATGACCCACAAAACTGGCTGGGAAAGCAGGAATGCCGGTTAGCAAATAATCTCATAATTCCAGAAATTATCTTCATTTGTGCACTAAGGTGAAACCAAGATCTTTCAAAAATATTGCAGCCCCATTCTGAGTAACCAACAGTCCTTTTCTGACACTCAGTTCCCAGAATCGGGAATATCAAAAACCTGGGGACTGGGGAAGGCTCCTGAGATGTTTGACACCCACATTAGATTAGATTAGATTAGATTATTTATACCTGCCTATGAGCTGCTTAAGCATAGTAAGATAATTTTTAATTAAGCCCCTTCTAAAAAGGCATTTCTCTTACGAATTAGGTACTGAACACCTGTCAGAGGACTAATCACGTGCTGCAGATTTGAGACCCCCATCCAATGTCCAACTCCCTCCCTGATCTTATGACTTTTGGACATTCATGCAAAGAGAAGCAGTCCAAGGAAAGCAGGGATAGATACTCTGATTTTATAATACGGGACAGGTGCTCCTGAAGTGCTTGAAAGCGTGTGAAGGAGAAGGAGCATTTGGATGTGGGCATGACCCCTGCAGGCAGGAACTCAACCCAGCAGACTCTTCCTTGCCCTTAAGCTGGTTATCTCTGGTTTGGAAAAAAATTTCTCCAAATAGAGCAAGTTTTTGTACTAATTTTTTGTCAACATCTACTTGTAAATTTCTACAGCAATTTATAAATCCTGATTTGTCAAAGAAATTTCTGCAAAAAAATGATTCAGAAAAGAAATCTTATAAAGTAACACCCTCTGTAATTGGTATAGAGAGATGTAACTTAAATTTAGTAAATGCAACTTGGCTGTGTTGTACTCTTTTGCTTGCATAAATTAAAGTAGCTCTTTGCACACTGTAACTTTCACAAGTCAGTCTGCAGTGCAATAACTTTCAGCATCAGGCAGGATTTAGAACAATTGCTGATTGCTTTTTCAAGAAATATGAGTTTTGCATTGATGAGGACTCAGCTGCCTGTCTTGTGGCAGTTTTGTTTTGGGGTAACTCAGTCTCTGCTCTAGTTATAATCCTTATATATTTCACTATTTTCACAAAGAAAATGTAACTGTACACTACATTTCTAAAGGTATGTGAGAAGCAGCACACTCTACAAGAACAGAAGAAACATTGTTTGTAGGGAAGGGTGTCTCTGCTTCTTAGAACTTGCAGATCAAAACAGTCCATGACTTAATTATATGAAATCATAATAATTACACGTTGCCCACAAAAGTAATTATGAATTTGTTTTGGTCTTTACCTAAAAGTTCTAGCCAGTGCTACTGCATCTTTTCAAACGGGATAAATTTGAAATATATGCCATGAATTTGAAAATGTCATCTAAATTAAATTTGCTGTCTCTCTTGCACTGCTTCATGCAATGCAGTAGCATTACTGGACCTAAGCAACCATTGGCCCTCAGCTTTTAGTATTCAGTGAAAGCAGCCCAAAATGGTTTTAAAAACCATATTCTTGTTTATGATATGCAGATTGATGTATTTTCTGGCAAACAAAAGAACAAATGGTTATGTGATTCCTGCATTCTTCATTTTTAAAGGAAATATATTGTGCCTTTTAAAATATACTAGGTTAAAAAAGAAGATTTCCATTTCTCATTTTCTGGTGAACACAGTAAAAAAATCACAATTTATTGAGGTGCTTCTTACATAAAGCTAAATATTTTTTAAAATCTATTGTGGTTCAGATTTTGTTTAACTTCTTCAGCAGACATTGCTCTACAAATTCTTACTTGTTCAGAAAAAAAATCACCTGAACTTATTTATTGTCCAAGAGTTTTTCATTATTTTTGTTTAGAAAGAAAGTTCTTGTTCAAGGTTACTTTTGTAAAATCTGAGTTAAGCAAGGTTTTTATGTGGAGGTATACACTCTTCAGATGTTTCATGGTAATATCAAGAGGTTAACAGGTGGTTTAGAAATATTTTGAAAAGGTTTCTTTTTGTGCCATCTGTTGTATTTAATCCCTATAAGCTAAAGTACTGTGATTCAAAATTTCTCTTTCATGTTGTGTCAGTCCGCAACTAAATCTTATAGTCCCATCCCTGAAAATAAAAACTTACCTGCACTATTGCAGATAAGTTGCTCAGTCTTACGTTTGCAAACTATAGCTCTTCTGTTTTCCACACAAAATAAAACTTACCATGTATTAATTTTTCATATAATTATTCGGGGAAAAAACCAGAAAAGCAACTTCTCTATGTATTTTAATTCATTGGTAACTGAAGATGATTTTTTAGAATTCACATAATAATGGTGATGAAATATTAGCCATCTCAGACACAAAAAGGGAGGAGTTTTTGTATTTCCATGGGCACGATTATTGGATTTAATACTGTGTCTAATCAAATAGGCAAGGATTTGACTACAACAGAGTGACTGAACAGTGGAGCCATTAAGTAACTTCCATGGAAGCTTCGAAGGATGACAAAAAATAGACACAGCTTATACTTCATAATACAACCAGAAGTTTTAAAAAGAGAAGTTTTGTGCTGTTTCAAGAGTTGCAGATTACTGAAGCAAAAGGACTTTCTGCAAACTCATGGGACTGAGGGTGAGTCCAGCCGTCTGCTGCAGAGGGTCAGTGTGCTGTGCAGCCCCTAAGTGGTCATCCAAAAGCCATCCAGCCTGTAGCCTCAGACCGGGAAGAGAAGGTGGACCGAGCATGGAGTGCGGCTGGAGCTACCACTATTTTTGTGGAAGATACAGGAGTTATTACTAAATAGTTACTACTACAGTTGCCAGCAGGGTACAACACAGTTCTCCCTCCATAAGGATGGCACCTGAGCAAACCAGTAGCTAAATAGAGAGTGGTTGGAAAGATTTACATAATTAAAGAATTATGACTGTTTGCTATTAGCATGTCAAAACCCCAGGAGCAAATTAGGTCCCTTTTTCCTTTACCAAGCTCTAAAGAACAAAACGGTGACTGTCCCATTCTAAGTATGGCAGAGGGGGTACAGAGTAGGAGTGTTTTCTAACTGCTAGTTTTCAAGCACTGTCCAAATAAACTGTTCTGGCACTAAGCTGTGACCAACATGCCTCCATGAAAGATGGCTCTGGATGAATTTGTTGAATTTTGTTTAATCTCTCCATTTTCATCACTGTATTTATAAAGACTGGAAGTTAAAAAGTGATTAAAAATCATAATAAAAATAATTTTTAAAATACTTCCTTGACTAAATACTGTCCAGTATCCATTTTCAGTACCTTGAGATATGCTAGATTTCTATATAACTTCCAATGAAGCAGAGAATTATTTTGGAAGCCATTAAAAAGCTGTGGATTAAGTTTACATTTTGGCATGCATGGGTTTTTTTTAAGAAATAAAAACACCCAGCCACACCTCCCTACCCGCCCCCCCTCCCCCCAACAACAAAAAACCACAAACATTATAACTAATATCTTTGTCATTTTCTTCCTTTTTTTGTGGGGGGAAGGATTTTTTTTTTTTCTGTTGTTGAGGAGTGTCTGATCATGAATAAAGCACTAGCAAAACAAAGTCAATACCATTTCAGCTTCAGAAGGAACTTTGATGCTGTGAGAAGATCCTGCTGTGATGTGTTTTATTTCTACAGCAATGTACAACAGCTTTGGTAATTCTGGTAGCTCTTTCAGATACATGACACTTTCAGTATTGACACATGTTAGCAAAACTGTAGCATCTGAGAAGCACAGAAGAAATTCAGTCCCATCTGAGAAATCCTGGGTGGGGGTGAGGGTAGAGGGCAACAGCTCCTCCTTAACAAGAGCTCTCTGCTCTAGGGTCCCATAGGCACCAGACTTGTCTCCCTTTGATTCAGCACTGAAGCGAAGCTGTTGTGATCGGTGGGGGGTGGGCTACACTGTAGTCAGGATGCTAATGCTCAGTTCTGCAGCTCTGGATTTTAGCAGATCCAGACACACCAAGGCTCTTCTCCTCTCTGCATCCATGAGGGACTGGTAGAATGAGGCTGACCAGTTGTCACACAGAATACGGATCATATGGCAATGGTGCTGATGGGTGCAAAGAAATGAGAAGATATAACTTTTCCTTTAGTCACAGATGGCTCCATTTCTCCTCTCAAAATTATTCATATTTAAAAAAAAAAATTAAAAATCTTGTGTGTAGTAAGGAGAGCTGTTAATAGTTCTACACTTTGGATATACATAAAAACATAGCTTTTGTCTCTCATGATGATTTCATCAGCTTTGAATTGCCTCTGACCATTAACTAGAAATTCACTTGACCTGAGATTAATCTTGAAAGAGTGGAAATGAAAGGTAATTCTGTGCAGGCCTTCCAAGACATGAATTAATACAATACTTTGACACAAACATTCATATAGTGAAATAACAAATGAGCTATCCTCATCTCCATGTGAAGTCCATGTCTGTAGTATTTACCCTGAGAAATCTGGGAAAAGAAGTGCTTATCCATGCTCATCACTGGCTTTCTCTGCTTCACCTTGGAATAAAGTGCTTCATTTCCACTCTATATCAAAACATGGTCACCCCTGCATGCGTGTTCCTTAGCAAAATATTGTTCTTGATCGGGAAGACATAGAAGAATCCAGATTAGGTGACAACTGTGGATCTTTTACAGAAGAAAAGGCAAAGAAACCCCAATTATTGTTTATAAACAAGTAAATGATCTGTGGTCAAGCAATACTGGAAATTCTCTCTCCTCTACCCATAAAAAAGGGAGAAATTACAGCTTCTGCACGGGGAGGACTGAGCCCTCATTTCTTCCAGCACTTAGAAAACAATCTGAAGAAACAAAATTGAGCACAGACATCTGTGTAACCAGTGCATATAATCTCCAGTAGTGTCTTCTGGCCAGATTATATTCCCCTTTTGTTTCACAATATATCTACATTCACATCCCTTTGTCATGATATAAATTTTTGTGACTGTTCCAGTATTCCTACAGTGCTTGAATAGTTTTGTACTGGTTAAAATAGTTGTAAATTAAGATACTTAGCAAGACCAAGTATAGCTTCAGTACTTTGTACTAACACACTTGCTCAGCAATAAGAAAAGCAAGTTGGGCTTCTGCTTAAACAGAAAGAAAGCTGGTCTTCTCCTTTGAAATATTTCCTTCAAGCAGAGGCTCAAAGGAATGGCACACCCACACCTATTCAGTGGGATCTTTCAGTCATCTTACCTTTCATTACGTGTTGCAAAAGTTTTGCTTTTAACTAGCAACACACTGCAGCCACCTGATTTGGGAAAAATTTATCTGTGTGGAAGCCGGAATGACACTCTTCTGGTCCCAGGATCCGAGCAGAGCTGAAGAGAAGTGCCCATAAAGCCGGATCCTCAAAGGACACCTGCTCTGTCGCCACAGCTCTACAGGATCTTCTCCCTACCTCGCTTCATCCCGACTTCCAGTTTACCCGGGGTCACTTGAGGGGTGTCTCACCTCCCCTTCTTGCTGCCCCTGCTGCCGCAGTCCCCTGGGAAAAGTGGGGAGCGGCTCCCGGTTTCCCCAAGGTCTCCGAAGGGGAGACCCGCTCCAGAGGGAGGCCCGGCGCCGCCGCACAGCCAGCACGTGCCAGCGGGCGCACGGAGGTCCCTCCATCCAAATCATCGGCCGCTTTTACCCTGGGACAGGGGAAAACCGGCCCTCCGAGGGGCTGAGCCCTGCCGGGGTGCCGCGGCATCTGCCCGAGCTGTGGATATGACCTGTTGCTTTGCTTTTCACGCGCAGGGCCTCCTGCCCAGGAGATTACCGCGGTAATCTGAGACGTGCGCAGGGGGAGAGATGCGCTTCCCCCCTCAGCCGCTTTCAAAGGCGCACGGTGGAGACCAGAGCCGCCGGCCCCAATTTGAGGACCACACCTGCTGGTTGCGGCACCCCCGGGGGTGCGTCCCAGGAGGGGCGGCGGGAGCGCCGCCTGCAAGGCGATATCCCTCTCTTGGTGTAACGCGTTAGCTACGATTGTAACCACGGCCCCCCGCTCCTCGCCAAAAACCAAAACCCTGGGAGGGCTCCAGGTGCACAAGATCTGGGCGAGACCTGGGATGTCACATCACCCGTTCTTGCAGGGCTCACTCAGGGGCAGACCCGCAGATGCTCCTGGCAGCTCCCCCGAGTGCGGCAAATCCTCAGCGCCCGTGGGGCACCCTCCGCTTCTCCCCGGACCGCCCCGCGCCGCCGTCCTCGGGCCCTACCCCGGAGTGAAGCACAGCCTGGCCCCCGTCCGGGAAGAGCCCCCGAGCCTGAGGGGGGCTGTGGGCACAGCCCTGAGAGAGCAGAGGGAGCCGAGCGGGCCCGCCTGCCCTCCCCGGGGGGTAGCACCCATCTTCCGTGCCTGGTTCGGTTATCCCGGGAGCGGTATAATCCCAGACACCCCCTCCCGCCGCTCCTCAGGCGCCCACCGACGGGCGGCCTTCGCTTTCAAGGCTCGGCTTGGCAGAGTCTGCTGAGCAGCTAATAACATAACAACCCTGCTTTGATCAATTCGAACTAATTACCCCTCTTAATTAAAGTCTTTAGCGGTCGTTTCAGTGTTTTGGCAAGGACGAGGAAGAGCTTTGCCGTGCGGCAGCGCCAACGCCGCGCTCCCCGCCCGCCCGTCCGCACCGCAGCCCCCGCCGCCGCAGTCACTCCTTGGCAAAGGTTTATTTCCATCAGGTCAACGAATTCTTTTTTTTTTTCTCTCCACGTGCAAGAATCAATGCGAAATTCAAATCCGTACATAGAGAACAGTTCTGTCCATATAGATACGATATTCAGGGGGAGAGGGAGAGGAGAAAACCGAGAAGGGTGGGATAACCAGCAGACAGCGGAGGTAGGGCAGGATCAGCACAAGGGGAATATATATACATCGAAATAATTAAAGTGGTGCAGCGTTCCCGGCTCGGGTAATACAGATTCCCAAATAAATACAGCAGAAATTGGCTTGGCGCTTTTTCTTTTTGTTTTTTGTTTTTTTTTTTAACCATCTCTCTACCTGAGATGCAACGACAACCAAAAAAAAATAGTCTTTAAAGAACAAAGGAAAAATTAAAAAAAATATAGGAAACAACCAGTCCCATTAACGTTATGGCGATATAGAGCATAATACACAAAACCGCTTAACAGGTGCATGCAAAGAGGCGGCGGGGCTCGCACCGGCGGGGCCGGCGGCCGCCCCTCACGGCTGGAGCGGCGGCGGGCCCTGCAGCAGCGGCCCGGGCGGGGGC